>JAFELO010000686.1:58002-68201 GCA_017140195.1 Eumaeus atala | reverse complement strand
AAACAGGATCGCAGCATAATTAAGGGACCATACAAGCGGTCGCTCTCCTTTCGTGGCTATCGACACCGCAGAACCCCCGAGGTAATACAGTTTTGACCAAAGTGCCCCTCTCATTGGGCTCTCAGCTACCTCGAGGGAGCAAATTAGTATAGAGTACAGCTCTCATGTATGTGTTATAGGTAAACCGAGGAACACATGAAGCACACTTGTACTACGAGCGTTAGCTCCAGGGCGGGACAGCTGTCTCTATAATAATATAAGACTGTTATTGTATTTAACTGTTGATTTATATTTCATATGTCTGCTATGATAGCAAAATTATAGTATTTCCTAAAATGTCTAGATGAAAACTGTGAAAAAGTGGATTACATTTTCAAGGTAAATTAATCGGAAAAACTACTTTAGATAAGTTGGACACAGAACCACTTTAGCTAAGTTGGACACACTTATGGTTTGGCACAGAACAGGAGTCTGCAGATCCTGATGTCTAAGAATTGTGTTCATCTGAGGCGCTGGTCTCTGCTCTACCTTGTCTATGATTGTGTCGACAAAAAGACAATACTTAAGATTAATTACTTAAGATTGGACAGATTATTACTGGAAGTTAGACAATATGTTCTACGTATTATTTAATTAATATCTCTTTAACATTGGAATCCATATTGTTTTGTAAGGGGCCTTATTATGACTACCGACACCCATAGGCATAATCATTATGCTGATGTGTTTATTCTGCTTCCTTCGTACCTTTCAATGAGTCATGTCTCATGGGAGCGACAGCATTGCAGACAACGGTCCCTCCCTGGTAGTGCCGACGCAACTGAACTACAATGTAGTATAGCACTACCTCTATACCTGGATTGTACCAGTAACTACCTGATGTAGGTACTAGTTTAGGTACTTACTATTGTTGTGAGAACTATTACAATCTTTAGAAATTTAATGGTTCCTCCTAGGAAGGACACTTAACAGAGAAATCCAATTGGAATCTACTCTATTTCCATTTATAGCTGTTATAAAGTAGATTAGACGCTCACTCGTGATTTTATAATTGTTTAAATTTTAATATAGAAAGGTGCAATATGTCGGTCCCTATAGGAATGTAATACGCTCATTAAAATGGGTGCAATTAAGTAGTAATAAAACTAAGCTTCACATAGAATTACTTCCATTGCTATCACGTTTATTTATATCTTATACTTATTTACATATTGAGTTTCCAAAAAAAGACTACTACATATTTATCACACAAAAAATATATTGAAATTAAATTGCTATTGTGTATTTGTTTATAATTACAATGTTACACTACTAGAAACTCTTGACGAGAAAGAAAAATATACCAGCCAGAAATATTTCTTTCACGTACCAAGCGCTGCATTTACTCATTTTAATTTAGATCCTGGTTTTGCGTTTATGCGGCATCAGTGCTTTCTTGAAGAGGATTGAGCGTCAATCTTCCGATCGTCCAAATCTTAAGTGCCCGTAGTCATCGAAAGAGTCGTCTGATCGAACGACAGGGTTTCTTATCAAGGAATATTCTGGATAGAGTCGATGAGGAGGGAAGCTGTCCTCGTCTTCAGTGAGCGATATGCCGTGTATGTGTGCCGATACGCTTCTCCGGAAGAGGACGACGCATGCCGTCATTATTACGAAAGCGAAAATTGTCATCGCACGCATTTTTATAGCCCCTGAAACAAAGGGAAGAAGCTGTAACTATAAATAAAAAGTATTTTTATAGTTCTGTAACTATGAAAATACTTATTTATAATTACTATTTTCCTAATTAGTTAGTAGTTACCATTAGGATTATATTTTTTTGGGCTAAGATAGGTAAAAGTAGCTGAATTGAGAACTCGAGTTGTTATAAAGTTGGAGGCATACTATTTTGTCAGATTTAAAGTAAAAGTAAAACACTTACCAGAGGTAAAAGGTATATATCCAAAGCTCTCTGAAAGAATGCGAACACCAACCAGTAAATTGTCTTATATAGTAAGGGCAGGATTTAAAAATAACGTCTCCCTTCTTTAATATTCCCCTTGCATCGTCTTCTTCGGAGCCTTTTGATATAATTGACATATTTCAATTATTAAACTGTCCGATAATAATCTCGTTATGGCGCGCAAATTGTTTTTCCATTGGTCCAACTCTACGTTGTCAATAAAATTCTTTTGTAATTTTTATCATCTAATATTAGATTTTAATTTTAGTGGCGGAATATGAATTAAATAGGAGCATGTTGATGAATGAGTTTTCAGAAGAAAATATAACATTTTACACATGGAAATATTTAAATTTCGTTATTGTACCTAGCCCAACCTTGTAAATATTGTAACAAAGAAAAAAATATTTCGAATGACATTTATTACTTTTACAGTGTGTTACTTTAGTGCAATTCAAAATATGAGAATCTTATTAGAAGTGGTCTCCATTGGCTGCAAAATAGTCCCTTAAACGTTGAGGCCAGTTCTCAAAAGAATTACGCACTTTTTCCGTGGGGAAATTCTTTACTGCTAGTCGTATAGATTGTTATAGCGAATCAAAATTATCATAGTGTTTGCAGCAAGCTACCCACAACAAGGTATACTCTCAAACTAACCATAAATCATAACCCAGCGGATTAAGATTAGGACTAGACGACGGCCAGCCTTCAGCTCTGATGAAGTCCGAGACCAAGCAAGACTGCGTGGACCGAGCTTTAAGACCCGGCGGCGCCGTGTGTTGCTGGAAGGAACATAATTGGTTATTGAACATGATGTTATTAGGGGGTTTTACTACCTTCTCAAGAATGGAATCTTGATACACTTGTGCCGATGTTTTGATAACTTTTTCTCAAAAATATGGCTCAGCCTCTCCTTCATAGCTAACACCCCGCCAATCCCTCACTGAAGTCAGATGGTGCCCACGTTGCACACTGTCGACTAATCGGGAAGCTTGCTTAGAGCTTTGAGCATAAATACGTTCATTATATTTGTTCAAATATGCTCAATTGTAAAATATTTTCTCACCCGTAAACAAAATTTTTATGTGATCTCTATTTGCGTACCGCTCCAGTAGTTGCACCAGGTACCAGGGTGGTAAAATTGAAACAACTACGTCGTATTCGTCCTTAATTTATTTGTAAAGAAATAACCAGTGCGTCTCTTATAGGTTGCAAGTTCTAAGTCATCTCTTAAAATACGCAACATGGTTCTAGGTGCTATCTTCATCCCCCGTAATAAAATCCTTTGCTGACAGGATTTTTCGATTTCATTCTCTTACTGCTTTGACTGCCTTTTTCATGCGAACACTACGTAGACTACCAGGAACTCAAACTCTCTATGTAGATCTAATGTGCGGATGTACCAGGGACAGCCAGTGGCAATTCGCAGGAATCTATTTTGCACGCGTTGCAAAACAGCTATATTCGACGGGGAAGAGTGTGTGAATACTACGCAGTAATATAAGATGACGGGTCTAGTGGATGTTTTGTATATTGTCACTTTATTTCTAAGCGACATTTTACACTTTGTATTGAATAGCGGGTAAAGCTTGCGCATGGCGAATGTTGCTTTCGATCGTCGGTTTGAATGTGAAAGCACGGTCTAGCGTGACGATTAGGTAGTTGACGGATTGTACCCTTGGGGTGAGGTTACCTTAAAGGGATACGGAGATGCCTCCGTAACCGAGTACTCCATACTCCGAACACCATGCCTGCTGCGTTTTCGCACGATATTGTGGCGTATACCTCGAAATAATATAGACTGACTCCTTTCAGGGTTAACCTCGATTCTCCATCGACCAACCACCCACCTAGAGAGGTGACAGTCTCTTTAAGATGTTTCGTTGAGTGAGGGACTGACCGATCTCGACTGTATAAAACTGCGAACATCGCCAGCTCTACTCTGGGCTGACGCGGCACGTCGCTCGTGTAGAGGTTGTATAGCGTTGGCTAGAGGATGGAGCCTTGACTGGTGGATAGCGTACCCTCTACCCTGTATCAGAACTGTCTCTTGGTTAGATAGACTTGATAATTAGTACGAATCTGTGTGGCAGACCTAGACGGAACATTTTACATGGCTTTCGTGTCATAATCTGTCGAATGCTTTTTGTACGTCGAAAAAGACGACGGAAAGCAAATAGGTCATCCACAAAGAGATTTTTCTCTCTCCTGACATTATTTACAAACCCGTGATGCTTATGGGGCGGTACTTTGTGGGCTCGGTATAGGACTTAACCCGGTTTTTGGATGGATACCGGTCACAGTGGCTACTTTCCATAAGCCTGGGAATGCGCAATCTACCAGTAGGGCGTTGAAGATGCACACTAGAAGGTTTAAAAGCTCTTTGGAACCTTGTTTGTTATACTGTCCGGACCCGAAGCTAGTCGGGTTTAAGGGCTTTGATAAGGGCACTAATCTCATCAGAACTCATTGTTCATATAGAGTCACCTTCTGGTGGTAGAAAAAGGCGGCGCACTACTTCCCTATGGGCCTCTTCCACATGGGAGGAGACTATGTGGCGGGTATTAAGAGTGCATTGAGCCTCCTAGGTGTTCAAGGGAAAAATATGACTGAGTGGCTACTCACCCATCTTTCTTCACGGTAACCGTTTACTTGGGAGTTCACCTTAGATTCGAGGTGTTGTGAGATCACATAATAGCCCTCCCCCAATAGGTATTTACAATAACGGCGCCTCGTATTAGCTCTTTTGTGTTGACCGGGAGATCCCAGTGGTTGTGTCGGGCCACAAAGATTTCTTTCGATGTCATTTCTATTGTAAATTCGAAGTCAATAGTAAGGAGGATGACTACCCTATCGACGTCGCCTGACTCGATCCTAACGGGGGTGTAATTTTTAACAAATTGGACGCACATACGGTTCAAGCTATTACAAAGCGCGCAATACAGGGCGAACATTTTGAAGAAATTATTTAAATAGTAGTTTTAGTTAATAAAATGTAAAGTAGGATAATTTTGGAATGTCCTATATTTTTATTTTAAATCTACGTTATTGTCGTCATACCATCTTATTATGATTTTTTCAGCTTACAATTTAATTCATTCTATTCAAAAAAGTTTTTTTTTCAATTTCATTCAAGTATGTATAAAAGTAAGTATATATAAAAAAAAACTTTATATACTTTTTTGAAGTCAAATCTTTTGTATCGGCTTTAGGCAGCTCAAAGCATTTTAAGATTTTAAGTGTTCAAGTCTATCGGCAGTCTCAATGTGTTGCCTGTTGGTATTTTTATACATCTTTATTGCATTTTATTCAAGTTGCTGGTTACGATTATAACGAGTTGAAACTAAAGGCGGCTGTTTGTTTTTAATGCAGTTGCCACATCGAAAATAAATAAAATATAAATTTTCCCGCCATCCACCAAAACTCGCTTTAAAAAAATATTTTGTGTAGATGTTAATTCTCAATGTATTCTTAGTAATTGGTAAAAACATATAATTATTGTACATTCTTCACAATGAATTGTGTAAATTCAGCAAATTTTGATCTTTTTGAAATGGAATTTATTGAACTTGTAGGAGAATTTCAATCACTTACAGTAAGTTCGCGGTTCTCTTAGTTAAAGTGTTTCTAATTATCTACTCATATATTTCTGATTCAGTTCCCGAGAAAGTTTTAGACTTTCCCTCGGTTATGATCTTATCAAAGAGTCATAACTTATAAGTATTGTATAAGTCGGTGTCGCCGTTGAGACTAGTCCGAGAGGAGACTGCGGAGCATGTCCGGGAGGAAGCTACGACCCGCTCCGCCGTCGACACATAGGAATTCCCAGAAGGCGCTATAAACAGCGCGTTCTGACATGAAACATTTCTACACCCGGGGTATTAGGATGGACACCTGACCCCGTAAAGCTACAAAACTATGACGTCGCCGGAGGTGCTCTAATAGCCAAAGTGATCTTTCGTTGTGTTGGATGGTGCGTAAATATATTTTAGTACAAAATAACGTTGTAACTACAGCGGAGTTTTAAGACGAACTTCAAAGAAGAAAACATACAATTGTAACAATTTGATTATTTAATCAAATTGTATATCAAAATATGTTTGATATTGAACAATTCAACAATTGTAATTTACTTTAAATTTGTGCATATTTTATGTATATTGAAGCTTACTGAAGCTTACTTATTATTGAAGCTTACTGAAAACCAACTGCGAGAAGCATTGCGCAAGGAGGCAACTCGAGCCGAGAGAGCGGAGGCAATGTGCGACGCGGCGCAACGATCCGCTGCGGAGCAGCGAGCCAACGCGGCCGCCGCCGCCGCGGGAGCTGCGCAGGCGACCCAAGTGTTAGCCTCTAAACAAGACGAGCTCTTAAAATCGCAAATGCAGCTGCAAGTTGTGGTTAGTACCTTGTTATCATTTCTTTTTTTTACACAATAAGCTCTCGCACTCTACCACCCAATCTTCCCAGTTGAGCCATCCAAAAGCAACGCCACAGTCCCTAGTACTTTACCACCTCTTAGAACTCTGGCAAAGGTAAATAAATCCATTTTGTCTTTTAATGCTTAAAACTTTTCGTT
Source organism: Eumaeus atala (assembly GCA_017140195.1). Taxonomy (NCBI): domain Eukaryota; kingdom Metazoa; phylum Arthropoda; class Insecta; order Lepidoptera; family Lycaenidae; genus Eumaeus; species Eumaeus atala. Next base: position 61,680 of record JAFELO010000686.1, on the reverse strand, counting down.
TTTTTTTTAACCTTTTTATGTCCACCGCTACATTTATTTTACAGGAACGAGAACGAAATCTATTGCAAGAAAAATATGCAGATATGACAAATAAGATAAGCGCAATGGAGAGAGAGCTTCAAAATTTGCGTCCTCTACAGAAAACTCAAACAAACTTACAACGTCAATACATCGAGCTTCAAGAACGTGTACAGTCTGCTACGAACGATGCTCGCAGGTTCGACACCTATGCTAATTTGCTAACTAGACGATCAGCTTAAACAGTAAACCGTAGGCAATCTTAAAAACATAGAAGTTACTATGGTATGTTGCTCTTTCTCTCTTCCAGTCGCTCACATATCCTAACTCTTATTGTCACTTTATGCCTTTTTTTGTACTGCGAGCGGAAGTTACGCGAGAACATTCCAACGGCGTTACTAAAACTGGTTAATAACATAGTCATCAAACTGAGCAAAATGTATAGTCTCAAAGTGATACAGCTCTTTGCAATAATTTCGACGCGGTCTGAGAAAGACATGATAGAGACAAAAGTCAATGGGTCTTTGATACCACCTCAAGTGTCTGCTATAATTATAATTGTTGTGTAATAAATAATGTTTTGTGATTGAAACTGCAATGTCATAAACATATTTATTACACGCATTTAGCGAGGCCTCCAAGCTTGAAAACGAATTACGGAGAGTGGAGAGGTGCGCGAGCGCTGGCTCCGAGGTTCGAGAACGCGCTCGGCTCGCGGCCGCCGCCCACGCTCGCGAGCGCCGCCACGCCGCCGCGGAGCTGCAACAAGCCTCGCGCGAGCTTAGAGCTGCTCACGGTACCTGTATATTTTGATTATTTATAAATCAATTTTTCAAATTAAAAAAAATAATCACAATTTTAAATGATTTCATAATAAAACGGATGCTGCTATGTATGTCATGATAAATTAAAAGACAACCAGTGTACATGCTCTGGTCATAAGAAAAGAAGAAGAAAGATGATGGAAATATTTTTGAATGTCTTCGATTTATTAGTGACTGGAATAATAAAAAAATCTGTGGAATATCGGAAACTGCCTATACTTGTTTTTAAATATCAACTAATTGCGTGTTAGTGGTAGTTAATTTTACTAACACCCGTTAAGTTAGTAAAATTATAAATTATTTGGTTCGTTTTATTATTGTGTGTTATAGCGGAAATTGCTCGTCTGGGAGTGACCGTGGCTGATTTGCAACAAAAGACATCCAATTCGCACGCCGTCGACACCAATAAACCGAATACAACATCAGGAAACGCAGAAGAAATTCGGAGGGCGTTGGAGGCGGAGAGAGCGGGGTGCGCTCGTATAGAGACAGCGTTAGCTGCGGCGGTCGCAGGTAACGCCGCGCTGGCCGCAGAGCTGCGCGCTGTCGACAGCAAAACTGAAGAAAACATTGTTATGTCTCCTCCGAAAGTTTCTTCTACAGACTTTTGCCCTATTGACTCTTTTCTTGCTGATTAATCTTTCTTCTTGTCCGTAATTTTGATAATATAGTTTCGATTATTGTAGTAATATATAAATTACTTTAACAAAGATGACACTTTTGAGATTAGTTTCATAATAATAAATATCTAGATATGTAAGTACGTGTCGAAACCTGGGCTGTCCTGGAAGTCGGAATACGTCGAAGTACTGACAGCATTGTAGGACGCTGCTTTTATGTCCATTCTGATTCCGGGAGGTCAAACAAAGCCAATTCTTTGGAGGATGTCTTTAATACTCTAAAACTGGGCAGAATGCGGCATAAATATTAATGGCGAGTACCTCTCACATCTTCGTTTCGCTGACGATATCGTTGTGTTGGCCGAATCATTGGAGTGCTTGCAGGAAATGTTGCACAGCCTAAATGAATCCTCACGACGTATTGGCCTTAGGATGAACTTGGACAAGACAAAGATCATGTTCAACGAACACGTTAACGTTAAACGTAAGCCGGTCAACGTCGATGCTGCTATTCTCGAAGTCGTAGACGAATACGTCTACCTCGGGCAACTATTGCAATTAGGTAGATATAACTTCTATAAGGTAGCCGATAGAATCAGTTGGGTTGGGCAGGATTCCGGAAGCTTCGTCACATTTTCACGTCGCTTACCCAAGGGAGCTTGAAGACAAAAGTCTTCAACCAATACGTTCCCCCCCGTGATGACCTACGGGCCGAAACATGGACTCTTAATTTGGGACTGTTCCGCAAGTTTTCGGTAGCTCAACAGGCTTATTGAACGTGCTATGTTCGGTGTTTCTCTGTCTGACAGAATTCGTAACGAAGTCATAAGGCAGAGAAGAAAAGTATCCGATATCGCGCGACAAATAGGTTCGCTGAAGAGGCAGTGGGCTGGTCACACACTCAGAAGAACAGACGGCAGATGGGCCAATAATGTCCTGGAGTGGAGGCCGCGTTTAGGAAAACGAAGTGTTGGTCCGGTGACCGGTGCACCAGGTGGGAAGACGATCTCCGTGCAGTAGCCGGTCCGGGATGGATGCGAGTAGCAAGAGTTCGGTCGTCTTGGCGTTCTTTGAAAGAGGCCTGTGTTTCGCGGTGAGCCGATAACAGCTGTTAATGATAAAGATGATGATGGAAGTTAGTACTGAGTACTAATTAAAGCCATGATTTTAGTGTAAACTACGAGCTCCGTCGGCTGTTATTACTTTAGATTGAAATACTTGTCCATCCTTTTGCAAAGAAATGTCTTTGCTGGCCCATTAGAGGAAAGGATGTCAATACGTCTGCATAGCAACTAAGCGGACATATATGGCTATTGCTAATCATCAAAAGGCCCCGCTTCCTCGATGGCCCTCTTATGCGATAGAATAAATATGAAAAAAACCTGTGTCATACGTACTTCTCGTTTTAAACGATTGCAATATAAACAAAAACAATAAACAGATTGTTCTCTACCTAGTTACAAATGTGTTGTTCGACTGTCGTGTGCAAATAGTGAAGTACCCATTAGTCCAACCCCTGTCGTGTCATTGTCGATCCAGTCGGAACGATGAGAATTAATGGTGGGCCAAGTTAAAAAAAAATAGCCACCCTACTATTATTTTATAAGTGTAGACGCTAAAACAGCACAACAACCTAGCTTAGTGGGTGTGATAGCGTCATACATGTAAGGTATTTTTTGAAGGCTAGAGCATAAACAAGCACATAAAAACTTTATTACTTCGATTGGGTTACGTGCTGAATTAGTACTATATGTACCTACTATAACTCTCTATCGATACAATTAAGGCGCTCAGTGTTATTGTTAAAACCGCTCAAGTGAAAAAAAAATCGAGGAATCCCTGACAAGTTTTATTTTGTTGTTTTTTTTTTTGTTTGTTCATTTGTTGTCACAGTTACAGTAGTAATATGTAATCATTCATGATGAGGTTTCGAAAACCTAATTGTGTTTAATTTGTACCTAGTACCTGTAGGCTACATATATGTAACTAGCTAGAGAACAGTACAGTATGAGCTTTATTATAACCCTAAGAGCATTGGATTTAAATTGCCGAACAAATTTGTATCACATTTAGGTATATTCATTTCAAAATAGCATAAACATACACGTATATCAAGCTTTTATACATTTAAGTTGCATTTGATTACAATTTTTTCTACTTAACAAAATATGTAATTATTGATGTATGGCAAAGTCTAATGACTCATGACATAATAT
>JAFELO010000686.1:36462-54292 GCA_017140195.1 Eumaeus atala | reverse complement strand
CATTTTAAGTTACTAGGGGCTTGGATTAAAATATAGGTCCTAAGTCCTACATAGGTTCTAATAAGAGGTAGCGCCATTGTGGGTTTAGAGTCGAACAGCACTCGTTTTATGTGATCTGTGAGTTTCCTATTGCTCATTAGGGACAGGGGGTAAAGTTTAGGAGCGGAAAATACATATGTAACCCTCTGGTTATATAAAATCTTGTTAACATCACCAGTTATTGGCTAATTGTTAGTTTTATCCTCATCTATATATATATATTAAAAAACAAAGTCTTCAAGAGCTGTATGTCTATATATAATCGACTTTTCCATAACCGCTGAACAGATTTGGAATTTCCATCTGTGGGAACAGCTTCCTTGAGAATTTTAATGTATAATTTGTTAAGCTAACAATTGTTATAACTAATATTCACGCGCGAAAGCGGCGCTGATTGCTGATACTATAAAGTAATTCATATTAATTTCTTTGGATGTAGCACTAACAGCTATATAAAAAAAATTAAAAAAAAAACAGATAATTAATGTATATTTCAATGTGACCATTGCTACAATTGGCAATTTTCCTGTATATAGTTACTTAAAGCAGAACAAAACGAAAAGGAAAACGTAGATGCCTTAAGTCCGTCAATAACGTATGCTCATGTGCATCCTTTCTTTTGATTGACAATGAAGTCACGCTTACGTCGCGAACACATATTCACTGGCATTGAAAACTATTCAATAAAATTGTACTTCAGATGCAGATTACAAGACTTGACAAGCTATCCAAATGTATTCAAGTAAAAACCAAATATTAAAAAAAAAATTGATCAAAGTCCGCAAACGTGGACAGGCAAGCATACACCTATGTTACCTGGTTATTCCGAATATTTTACTATTCCATTTTAATATTATTTTGAATTGCTAACCTCCTTTTTTAAGGCGGTTAATAACCATACAAACATAAAACCCGTCAAAGCATTTGCACTTCACGATGTAGTGTCACTGCTGCACAGCAATTAACATCGTAATCTTGTTTACTCTCCTGTGACCTCGGAGCAGAGTACATCTAGTTTTACACCGAGAGTGGCATGCTGCTTTGTAGCTGAATGGCTCCGTCACGGCGAGGTGCCTCTCGTTTAAACGGGGCATCATTAACATAGGTACTTCTCACATAAATGGGGCATCATCAAGAGACAGGCAGCATCTGCATAACAACAGTAATACAGATGTCTATGGGCGTCGGTAATTATCAAGAGACTCCGATCGGTCTTAATCTCCCCATAAAAGAGATCCGTTCTAATTAAATGGTCCAGTCGAGGAAATGTCGATAGTTGAGGGCAGCTCACATTTACACATCCGTTCATAAGTTATTACCAAACCACTACTCCTTACTAATATTATAATCGTTTTTGCAATACCTAACGAGGTTCTTGAGTACAACTGAAGTTGCATAACACTTAAATATGTTTTGTTTATTGCAGAAAGATGTATAAAATATCGAAGCTGCTGGCGGTGTTCGCTGTGGCAGGCTTCGCGCAAAGGTAAGGCATCTAACAAACTTTCCAATTGTTACGGCAGATTGTATAGTAGCTATATATGGTACAGTTAAATATATTAGAGTGTATATTTTCATATATCTTCCGTGTTCACGACTATCGAGTCGTAAGAATTTTCCGCCTTCCACACAGAGTTAAAATTATAAAATATGTTCACCGGTTATGTTACAATTTTGAAGGGTTTTTATATTTTTTCCATCTTTGTACGATTGTTGATTCACGTATCACGACGATACACGTACATCTTTTCTAGTATGTGGTGCGCACACACACACACACACACGCACACACTCACACACACACACACACACACACACACACACACACACACACACACACACACACACACACACACACACACACACACACACACACACACACACACACACACATCAACGTGTATCTTTTATTATATTATAAATATAATAATAATCATTATGTCAACGTACGAGTACTTTCTCTTTGTAACGCTATGTAATGCACCTATTATGTGAATAAAATAGATATATCATATTTCGATGTTCAAGAGTGTAACGGTAGAAGTTGAGCTCTCTTACGTAGTGTTATAAATTCGCCACACCTTAAAACAAAAGATGACTGAAGCCTGCGGTGTATATACTAAGAATACTAGTTGATAATTATATTGAGCTATCAAACTTTGCATCTACAAACTAAAAGTAATTTTCATTTTGTAGTTTCATTAATTTAGGTATATTCCAATGTATATTGCAATGGATGGATGCGAGTAGCAGGAGATCGGCCGTCTTGGTGTTCATTGAAAGAGGCCTATGTCCAGCAGTGGACGGATAGGAGCTGATAATGATGATCATAATATTCCAATACACGTGTGTAGGTATATCGGCCCAGGTTAACTGGAAAATGTGTGGAAAATTATCAAGCAGCAGATATTTTATATTCTCATCTATCTACATTACTGTTAATGAAACGTTGTACAACCCTGTATACATAAAATAAAAGAGACAACATAGAAAAATATTCTAGAAGTTACTATTATTATTATTTTTTATTATTCGGGGACAGACGCTGTCTCCTATATCATCTGATATAGCCTTAATCGGGACGAAAAAGAATAATGTTAAAAACATTTTAACTTGAACTAAGTATTGAATTTGTATTCCCTCCACACTGCCAACTATTCTTATAAACATTGCTCTTAAAAGTCACATTGAACATTCCACAGAACATATAACAGGGTTATGCGTCATGAACTTCATTGTCTAATTACAGACTTTGGTAAACATCTGTTTAAAAGTAAATAAAGCACTGAAACGGTAACGTGGAAGTTGGAATTCTGCTGAAAATCTCCTTTAAATCAAAATGTAAATAGAGTTTTTATTAAGTTTAAGGTACGCTCCTAGCAAAATTAGGGAATCGGAATATATTGGAGTATTAGTTGTCACGACAGACGCTGTATATAGTGTTATGAACAAAAACCCGTTAGCCTACTCTGTAATATTGAAATTTTCCAAATCATTTTAAATGTAACTTAGATAAAAATAAATTGTTTATACTATTTCCACAGATTTAAATTTGTGGAAAATACATCTTTATTTAAGTTATAATATGAAGTGACAACACACTCCATCAACTATATCATTCTAATGATTTACGTACAATATTCAAAACTTACTCCTACACAAAAACCTTGGGGCCAAAATTAGTATCAAATTCGGCGTAGTCCTGCTGAAGTTATGCGCTTAACAACGTTCGTGAGAGTTTCCTTTTATTTATATAAATATCAGGGAACGGGAATCGAATCCTGAAAAAAATTACTTGTTACAGTATATGTTACCACTACACATGTGCATTGAGATGTGTCACGACTATGAAAACAAACAGTAAAATAGTGGTTAATAGAGTCACGTTAACCTGACGGATAAATATATTTTTTTCCTATTTCCAGTGTATCGGTATTAGGACCACGTGTTCTGCGGCCCCACAGCAACTACAAGGCGTCCGTGTCAGGGGCCACGCGGGCCCTCAACCTGTTCGTAGCTATCGAAGGCCAGCGGGCCAATGGGGAGCAGTTCTCCCAGGGGAGAGTCATACAAGTACCTGAAGCCACCTCGCGGCTCGTCGACTTGCAAGTAAGTACATATAGAATTTATATTTTTACATATCTAATACCTTAAGGTAGGTATATTATTACTCAATGTTAGGTACCTACATGCCGCTTTTATAGAAATTACGGTGGTTCACTGCCGCATAGAATACAAATAAGTTTTGGCAGAAAAAGAGAAAATATGTATTTAAATCTTTATAAACCGTAAACATTAAAGTGTCCGAAGGTATGTCAAAACATCCTAAAAGTATTTCCGTGTCGTTATGAATAAAAATTATTATAATTTGGTAAATATATTCAATCTGATCACACGACTAATGTACTATTTTAAACGACGCTATTAAATACAGGATGACTAAACTGGAAAAAGAAGAAAATTAACCTGCATTTATCCTTCCGACAGTATGACATAGGAAAAATTATGAATGGGCATAGACGACATTTTCTTGACCAGGATATTTACATAAAAATACATTCCTGGACTACGTTCGTCTTTACTATACATCTTTTCAGGACTTATCATAGCTCAGTAGGCCTCTAGTATAACCTAACATCTTGTGTGAAGCTTATAAGTATAAGAACCCAGGAGTCTGCCAGAATAAAAGATAAATGAGGCAAAACTATTTTTGCTCACGAGCAATGGGCTCTACCTGCGAAACTGTTATCCTTTCGCACTGTCTTGACACTTGTGATATTCTTATGTAATCCAAAGCTACTGCTCCGTCCTGGGAGGAGTAATTCACTCTCTAAACTTCAATAACCGCGGAGCAATGGTGCCCGTTGCTAAGAGATGGGATGCATCTAGCCAAACTAAATCTTGGTTGGCATATTAGGGATTCATGTGGGTATTCGGTGTTCTCTGCACCGCCATTGTGTCACACCATCTTACTGCCACAACTAGGTCCAATCATGATGCGAAACGGAAATATGATTCACATGAAGTTAGGTGATATTCCAAGTAAAATACCTGAAGTTGGCCGAGTAGGGGACCATTCTAGATGACATAATATAACAAATGTAGTATGAAGTAATTTATATACTAGTGGTTAAACATTCTAACATATATAAGCTGTGGTATCGCTTTATGTTTTTAGTACTCTGATATCCATCTATATCTCTATAGTAATCTTGTGCCACACTCAATTTGAATGCAATGACATCACATCTGCTCGGTGTATGGAATCGTCTAACAATTTAAGCTTTTCATAACACGATGTCGAGTTCCACAAACGCTAAAACGATGACAATGGAAAAAATGTTTTGATTAACTTATACATATATGAAACAAACAAACTCAATTTCGGTCTAAAAAAAATATTGGTCAGGATCACATAATGATATTTGTATTTTTATAATAAGGAAGATAAAGGAGGTATATTTTATAATAATCTCACTTCATTTTCTTTCTGGCACAAAGCTGCATTTAAACCAACAATAGCATTCTGGAAATTGTAATGCATACATCCTTAAGTAAACATACGTTTATGTGTGAGTCATCTTTTAGCATTTGGTTACATAATATACAATAATAGATACTGTAATAATAGGACCGTGTTTTGTCATATTCTAAGAATTGTCTTGCGAATAACCAGGAAGAGGTTGGTGTAGTTGGTTTCGTCAACAAGATTATCCCACTCATTCGCTCCTTTTACACGCAGATAGATGATCCAGGGCCAGGAAACTACAAGCTGACAGCTCGATCTACCTCCGGTCCGCAATTCTCCTCCTCAGCGAAGCTAGTTTACCAGCCGCGAAGTTTCTGCGTGTTTGTGCAGACAGACAAAAAGGTGTACCAACCAGGGGACAATGTATACTTTAGAGTAATTGCCTTAGACAAGTGAGTAATTAATAAATCGTGCAATTTATATACCTTTGATTTAAAATAATCAAATCTATTAAGTAGGAGCGTATCTTACCAAGTCACTCAGAACGTATTGCGAGAAAAAGGTTTTGTGTACGAGACTGGCTGGATATAATTTATTGTAAAAATATAATTAATTACATGTAAAAAAAGGTACATTCTAAATTTACAATTTCCCACGAATACTTTTACGGCCTAACTGAAAGACGGATGTCATTCTCAAGGAGTTATGATCAGTAGAGAACGGTTGAAGATCAACATATTTATTCACTTTGGTTGTACTGTAACACTTATGTAACTGGACAATCGAAACGAAACATCTAAACACTTTCCATTGCGGTATTGCGGTATCAATGTTCGCACGCACAATGTTGCGTCAAACGTAACGGTCGTTCACTCGCAGGTACCTGCTGCCTCTCACGAGCAACGTGGATGTGAGCATACTGGACAGCGGCGGGTCGGCGGTGCGAGAGTGGGCCGCCGCGCCGCTGGACCGGGGCGTGTTCGCTAACGAGCTCGCGCTGGCCGACGAGCCGGCGCTGGGAGAATGGACGATACAAGTAGGATCCGATGAATTGTGTAACATATAGGCAGTGCCGGATTAGGCTTGGGACCTGTCGCTAATTCTATTCAGAGCTCCCTAATTTTCTACTATTTTGAGTATTAATGTAATCTTAATACTCATGGCCTACAGGGCTTGTAATATCATGTAGAACTTGTGACGCAAATTCTACATGTGATAGTTAACCTCTTTAAGCACGAGACCAGTAACACTTTCTTCTTCTACTAAGTGATTAACCCGGCCCTGGTTGTAGGTAAGCAATTGCATATGAACCGTGTGGGGTCGTCTTCCCAGACATTCCTGTTCCGAAAGGGAATACGAGCACTAAGGCGAACGTCTTAACCCGGTTTGGGGTACGGGGCTACTATCCCCTAGGTGTAGGGATCCGCATTACTGCCGATTTCCGCCCATAAGTGCGAGCCCATTTACGGCCTAAGGGGTTCAGGGAGGAAGTAAGCCATGTTTTGTGGCATGTAGGCGTGTTATGTATGCGCATGTGTCATCCTCGTCTGGATTGCTGGACATGCAGACGCTAGTCCGCTGGGTGGATCACGGGAGGCGAATTGACGTGGGTTAGGCCTCCCATCAGGTGGTCATGCGTGCAGCATGGCCAGGTCGCATAGGTGAGCTTGCGGTCCACTGTCTGCCCTGTTAAACATAGCGCTCGACAATCATACCACGGACTCCTCCAGCGACTGTATAACATTGCTGCATTGCTGCCGAATTGAGCCGACACGGTCGGGAAGGTACCTCACGCTTACGTAACACCGCTGTATGGTATAAGCATCGGTACTGGGCAGTCATCCAAGAGCAACCTACTCGTTTGTCTCCTATACTTTAAAAAAAGGTATAAAGAATGATCTAAAAACAGGTAGATGTTCGCGGCCAGAAGTATTCGAGGACGGTGAGCGTGGCCGACTACGTGGCGCCGAAATTCGACATGCACATAGAGATGCCGAAGGAGGTTTTATTCGCGGAAGGAAGGTTCAACATCAACGTTACAGCCAAGTGAGTACCAGCTATCAGTTATTTTGGTAAGAGGCGAGAGAAGTTCCGTAAAAACTGTTGAAATGATTAAGTTGAAATTTAGCATAAATATAATTTATAATAATTAAATCCGCAACATATTATTATTTTCGTATATTTACGCGAATGTTATGTATTATCGTGACTATTTAACGGATTTTATCCGCGTTTAAATATATGATATTGTAAATATATATTTGATATAATATTGTTTTAACAAAAAAAAAATAATTTTTCATATAAACCTCTATTATGTATACAGATACTAATCTGAATTATAAACTTAGTAATTATGGTTAGTTATAAGTTGTTAGAAAAATAATCTTTGTTTGAATAACTAAGGGTACATAAATAAGCTGATAGAAACGAAAATTAAACGCTGATAATAATGTTTAATAGGTAATAAATATGCTAATTGAGTAGTCATATATACTCAACCACATGACTAAAATCTTCAGTCTGCCGTGATACTGCAAAAGGATTTTGATACATTCCTTCACTTCGGTGGTTCTGTCTCATTCCACAAGTAAATATTAAGAAACGCGTCAAAATCCGTTAAATAGCTCATCATATTAATCTCTATTAATACATTTATATTTTTAATTCCGCGAAATTAATGACAGCCTTAGTGCAAATTGTAGGCTTTTTTTGTTACATTTGTATTGATATTAGCAGGGATCACGGGATCGCCTGCGTGCTACACCAACAAAAACGCGCCCTTATTTTCGTGAAATTCTTTCCTAGCGGATGTGTTGTAGGTATTATAGTTTCTAATTTGTGTTTGTACATTTACAATGAGTGGTTTTATACATACATTATTTATGTTAAACTATTTGTTTTGCATCACAAGTATATGTAGTCTCCCAGCTACAAAGACTTTGTAAATCTGACGCTACGTCCTCAGCCTTACACGCCTGTCCAGTGCAGGGTAGGTTATGAGAATACACTTTTCGAAAGGAATAGAAGTTTACTAACTGACATAACTTGATATACAATGACTGCTATGCCCAGCAGTAGACCATAACGCCTGATAATGATTACCTGACTAGCTAAAAACTGCATGAGTTCACAAATTACTGCTCGCTTCTACCACTTCATTTATATTGTACAACCTCCTATGTAATTTACGAGTTAATATCCCGAGAATAAGCAGAGTTTCTATCCATTATGCTCGAGAGAGCAAAAAATTGAGCCGCTGTGCCTCATAATAGCTTGGTAGTCTCTCACGGCTACCAATTGTGAGGTAATGATATCATTTGTACCCGTAACTCAATCAGTCCTTTCAGATGATATAATAAATCTACATTTAAAAGCATTAAAATTTTATAGCTAACACGCGTGTATGTTGCGAAACAAAATTCCGTGCTTGGGACTCGAAATTGAAACACAAGGAAAGAACATGAGTAGCGCTATTTGCCGTAGAACGTAATTGGAATGGCTTTAATGCATATGCTTCGAAAAAAGAAGCGATATGAAAAAAGAATATAAGGGGAAATAAAGTTGTGTTGCTGATTTACATGAAAAACATTGTTTTAAAATAGCTTTAATAGTTTAACTCAGAGCAAAGGAAGTTTAATAATTTATTTTCTGTTATTGATTTCGACACCAACATGTTACTCTTAAAAATTCAATCAATCAAACAATAATGAAGCAGAAATAAGGATTCCATAATCGTTCCCATAAGACTACGTCAAATCATGGTATGGAACAAAAGAAAGAATTTCGATCTGATACTAAGAATTGATTATGCTATCTCCCTTAGGATGAGTATGAATTTTTTCAGTACCCCATTCATATAATGTTTAATGCCTCCCGGAAAGCACCATTTGGTAGCTAAGTTTTCTGACAGGCCCATTTACCTCGCAGCAAAGATAACTCATAATTTTATAATTATCTCATGTACCTTAAGTTAGCAAGAATTAATGAAATGAGCGCTACAGCGGAATTGAGCCGTCACGACCGGAGAGGTAACTCTCACTCATTCGATACCGCCGTAAAGTGACAACTACGGTGTCGCGTTTCGTGCGGTTTGTGACTAGCCAGTGCCCCATTGGGGGGGGGTGAAAAGAAGGGCAAAGTAATTATGCTTATATTCATGGACGTCGATAGTCATAGATGTCATGTAGATGATTAGGTATAGAAGATTGAGAGAGAACTTAATTAGGTATATTATTTAACGCTTAATAGTTTTAAATTTTCTTATTAAGATTAGAAAATCTCTAGCTCTGCACAGGTTCTGCTATCAACCTAACGAGTGCCCCGTGCTCGACGTTATGCGTTAATGCATTCCCAGCGACAAAAGAAAACCCAGAACAAGTAGCGTTTGAATGAAATAATCTGTGAATACTAGGAATAATTAAACAGTTATTCAGTTTGTATCTAACATTGTATATTACGTTTTCTCGTTCGTCGGGGAGATAAAAATAAATTTTATTTACAATGTGCCCAGTGGCACGGAGTTGTACGAACTCGTGTATTTTTTTTTTTCATTCTCTTTTTATTTAGGGACCTTTGTCGCATGAGGCGATTATGACGGTTCCATCGTAATCTAAACTTAATATTACACCAAATATAAAATTATTATTAATAATTTATTATTTATTGTGTAAATTAATATACACATTGAAACACTTTTTTGGTAAATTTATATGTAAGAATCTAAATCAGAGTAATAGTTTCTTATGTGTTAAAGATCTCCAACAGTCGCTCTTTCACTAATATATACCATATCAAACGGTTACTTGTCGATGTTTGTACTTAGAAGATATTAAGAAAAAAACATACTTTGCCATTTTAGAGTTAATAAAAGCCAAAATGAGAATTTTTCGTCTGTATATTGCTTGCCTATAGTGGTGTGTGCAAATCACACAAAAAATTACTGAATCAAATTAGATGCGATTTAGATTGTTCTCTACATTAAGCTTGCATACTATAATAATTAAATTGTTCTCTACATTAAGCTTGCATACTATAATAATTAAATTGTTCTCTACATTAAGCTTGCATACTATAATAATTAAATTGTTCTCTACATTAGGCTTGCATACTATAATAATTAAATTGTTCTCTACATTAAGCTTGCATACTATAATAATTAAATTGTTCTCTACATTAAACTTGCATGCTATAATAATTTTCTGAACGTCTATCCAAAACTCGTCCTAGTCGACTTTTATGTTTTCGTTTTTCTAGTCACTATAACGGATTGCCAGTCCAAGGGGAGTTAACAATATCAACATACGCCGTTTTCTTCTCTGGCGTGCTGCAACCTGTATTCTCTTCCCCTGTCCGGAAAGTTATAAAATTTAATGGCCACGTGGAGGTGCCGTATGATCTCAAAACAGACCTGGACCTAGCAGAGGACGCCGCTAGACCGCTGGTAATTGAAGCTGTAGTCGAAGAGAAAGATACTTTGATACGACAAAATATAACGTCAAGAATACTTCTGCTGCGTACACCGTACAGGTTAAAAGTGTCCGCGCCAGACAGCTTCAAACCTCAACTACCATACGTCGTTCAGGTAAAACCAGTTTTGATATTTCTTAGATAATTTCTGCATGTTCTAGTTTTATATGATACAATAACTAGTAGACCAAAAATGTGCTACTCAATGTGTTAACGATAAATGATTAATCACATCATTACAGTAAGGGCAGGTTTCACAGGTTTCCCCCACCATGGCTCAAGCCTTGTCGTGGTGGTGGGGCTTAGTAGCCTGGGGTGAACCCAGGCAAAGCTAATTGAACCGAGGGGGATTTTTGCACCCCTCTTATAAGAAGAGGGGGCTGAAAGATCAGGTGGAGGAATCGCTCTCGATACCCCTCTTATAAGAAGAGGGGACCTAAGAGCAATAGGAGGTGGCGTCAGCGCACGAGGCAAGGGGCGAGGATAGGAACCTCACCCCATTGTACTGTCCCAAAGACGGTGGTGTTGTCTTTTAGTGCAGGGCAAACCCATCGGTGGAGGTAGAGTTGGAAAATCTGTTGTTCCGGGGCACCTTACCAAGGGCGGCACTGATGGCACTCGCGGTGGTTTTTGTGGGTATTCGTCACTATCATGTGCCGCGAGTCCCACACACCACTGGAACCCACCCAGGGCCGGTGAAAGAGTGTAAATGTAAAATCCCCGCATCAACAAGAAAAAGGCTTCACAGGTTTCTAGTAATGTCGCAAGCAAACTGTTAGATACTTAACTGGCAAATAAACTAGAATGTCTGGTTTCACAAATGCCGGTCAGACTTACGAGTACATATTTAATATGAAGTGTTTATGGGATTGTTAGGATTTACGTATCTAATAGGTAATTGACACTTTAACAATAACATGTGACTAAATGATGTAAAATATTAGCTATCCTTCTCTTATATTTAAAACAAACTCCTCAAAAGCTATCTGTCCGTGTGATCGATTTGCTCAAAATCTATGGATTTTTATGCGATTTTCACCCTTGAAGAGAGAGATTCTCGAGTACGGTTTTAGTGGATATTTTGGGCATTGTTCCACGCATTGTACCACGGGCAAAGCTGTGGCGGATCGCTAGTTTCTATACATTTGTTGTACAAAGAAGTTCAAATTGTTTTCTATAAATCAACATCGATGAATGATAAGAAGTAAAATTTGTGTCACGCAGATCGAAGTGGTGAACTCCACAGGACACACTATCGACGAGTCGGGCTCCGTCTCCGTAGAGCGGCTGTGGGACGACGGCTCTCCAGTTAATGTGACCGAAGTTAACGTGAGCAGAGGACACGGAGTGTACACGTATACACCGGGCGTTGCTCATAACAATTTTACTCTCAATTTAGTGGTAAGTTACCTTTTGCTTTGGTCTCTTTACGCATGTTAGTGAGAAGTGTGAGTATTACTGAAAAAACTAAAGGAAACCATTCGATAAGGGACCGTGAGAATGGTTTACACCTTACTGGACTATGAATCTATTAAATTTCCTTGAGCTTTTCGATGTTTATTCGATTCTTAATTAAGAAAAATAAAGAATCCGCATACGATTTGTGGACATGTTATGGAAAGGCCATAATGCACATGGCAAAATAAAGAATCCGCATACGATTTGTGGCCATGTTATGGGAAGGCCATAATGGGCATGGCCGAATGCCGAATTAGTATTATAATTTGTACAGTAATCGAAGTGCAATTGCAAAGAATAAAGAGGGACCGCTTTAATCTTTGCAATAACATAAGAGGTGACAAAAGCTGTTAGTAAAAACACATGTACAGTGCACATTTAAGCTATATATTAAATTATGTATCGAAACTGGAGTTTTTGCAGATAGATTGGAAATATCCATTGTTAAGCCACTACATATGAAGGGTAGTCACGATTCTATCAATAAGCCATAAGGCCTATTATTTTAAGAATATTTGAAAAATATATCTATAATTCTATATATGGCATGGAAAGCAAAAACATTTTGTGTACAGAATAAAAAGGCTTCAGATAAAACAAAACAAACGACAGTACAGTAACAATAGCATGTAAGAATTTTCGTAATTATGAATATCACATAAATAACACAATAACGTCGATAATTCTATCGCTTGATAACAACAATCTCAAAATTAATTTAAATAAAACTGAAATTGTACATTTTAGCCCACGACAGACTAACCCATCATTACAAATAAATATGATGATGTCTATCTAGAAAATGTAGAGGCTAAATTTTTAGGGTTGATTGTTTATTGTAAACTAAACTAGAAGCAGTATGTTAATTTTTCTTCTCGTTTACTCTCTCGCGGAATATCGACGTTTTAATTGTGGCTTATCATGGTATCATGGTGTGGTTGCATCACTCCTACGACATGGAATCATATTCTGGGGAAACTCGACGAAGAATGGACTCGTTTTCAATATACAATAACATTGTATACGATCAATATTCAAGTTACGAACTACTGAATGTTGCAAACAAATATTCGTTGAGTAAAAAATACTATCACTTCCTTCGCTATACATATATGAATGTTCCTTGCTTGTACCAGACAAGCCAACATTCATCCGAATCCATCCATCAAATCCAAATTTATTTCCTACGAAAGAAAAGGCATTGGTATGTAACGACGAGACGACACTAAAGTCTATATGGATAATTTTAAAACTACTCTGCTTTCCAAAATGTACTTATGTATGGCAACAAAAATTTATAATAGACTTCCTGTCAGTATAAGGCAATCTAGTAATTACTTTATGGACAAAAAAAATGTTTCTATAGTGTTTCTGATTTTTTTAATGCCAACTTACTTTAGAATCTCACTACTGTTGCTAAATTAATTATTTTTATATTATTTGACAATATTAAGGACATTAAATATAATATATCTCTTTTTTTAATTCAAATTAACTAAATGTTTTATTACTTCAATGGTTGACAAGAATCTTTAAAATTGACATAGATAATAAAATTTTATAATAAATATTTCGTCATCATCATTAACATTATCAGCCCTTATCGGAGCCTCTCTCAATGAACGCTAGTAATATTTGCATGCTAATAATTATACTAGCGAACTGTGACCATATTGTTTCTGTACCCACATTTCTGGCAAAAGGAGTTAATTACTTATTACTTACTAAAAAAAAAACAACTTAAATATTAGATTTTTTTTTAATGTTTTGAATTGTTTTACTGTTTCCACAGGTGAAATATAAGGATGTGGTAGAGAGAGTGGTAAATGTACAGAAGAGCAAGTCTTCCGACGGTCACTACCTGACGGTGGAGCTGCTGACGCGCGACGCCGCGCCGGGCGACGAGATGAGAGCGCGCATCTCCGCCACCGAGCCCATGGACCTGCTGCACTACGTCGTCATCGGGCGCGGAGACATACTCACCACTAAGACTCTCGAGGTTAGTTCATTATATATCATTCTCAATAAAGAAATATTACTTATACAGCCTATAATGTGAGATCCCATCGGAATATGGAAGTAAGGAAGAAGAGATTTCTCCTGTCTCTGCGGACACAGTCTGCATTGTCACATCGTGTCCTGCGGTTTTTGTAAATAATAATAATTAAATAATATAATGACATAAAAGACATTGCCTCAGTAGCTGATATACTATTGCACCTTTATAATAATTATATTTGTTTATTTATCTCCTATTTTCTTTATCAATCTGTGTTATCTGTGTGCACAGTTAAGCCCAGCTCGGCGTAGTGTGGACGTGGTGGTGCCGGTTAGTAGTGCACTGGCACCCGGCAGCACGCTGCTGGCCTGGCACCCGCGCCTGGCCGACGGAGACGTGCTGGCCGCAGCATTGCACGTGCCGCACTGCCCGCTGCTGCAGCACAAGGTACAGTACACGTGTACTTGCTCGCGCAGCATGTTGCTATCGTGGCATGCTGCGAGATTATATAAACAAAGACAGTAATGTATTCCTCATCTTTCTTCTCTATTTACCAACACTTTCCTACTCTATCTGTAATATCTCTATGTAAAAATACACTATGTGGCAAGCGACTATAAAGACTTACATTTAAGTAAAAAGTGTAAAGTGTAAAACGAGGCAGCAAGTTAAAATTTATATTGTCAATACAGGTATCAATAACATCTGTGACACCCACATCACTACGACCCAATGGCTTCGTAGAAATACAAGTATCAGGAGAGGGAGGGTCCTTCGGAGGTCTGCTGGGCATGGACGAGAATGCCATCGCGAACGGCTTAGCCAACGCCAACGGCCTTGGAAGTGGTCTCGACTTTCACACTGTAAGTTTTTTCAGTCTTGAATGATTTTATCATCTTAATGATTTTATAATGAATCTTCCCCATAATATAAAATAAAGTAAAGTTGTATTAAAATCAAATGTTGTTATTACGACATGTAAGACGCGACGAATCTTTGCTAAGATAGGTTTCAGAAGAAGATTTGGTGGTTATGTGTGATAACGATTATTTTAAATTATTACAAAATGTATTTTTGTAATCATTGTTTAATTATTTATTGATATTGCTACATGTTCACATTGTCTATGGACTTTGCTGGAATGAGTTTCTCCCTCCCCGTTCCCCTTGTCGCGCTCGACCGTTGCGTCAGTACATCGGCGCACCGTACCTGAGCGCTAACTCGACTGCATGATTTTTTTATTTCGCATCAGATTGAACGTGAAATCGAAAGCTTCAACGGACTGAAACACTCGGCGTTCAAAAACGAAGATCGCTTGCCAGGCCTCGGCTTAGACTTGGGAGGTCACGACGCGTTGGACGTTTTCAAAGTGAGTACCAAATAGACCGTTTGTCATCACAGGAAATGGCAAATCATGGCACACCAAGAGGCAGCTATACTATGATAACGTGTTTCGTGGCACTTGTGAGAATCCGGGGGCTCGTTGCGGTGAGATGCTATGAAGGAAGATTTTGATATCGCGCACGTTTTAGGTGTCCGCGTTGGTTTGTAAACGAAACTATAACATTACGGAAATTTAAATGGTAGACTATTTAGTAAGAGTGCTATGCTGCATTGCGTCCGAATTGGGTCGGCACACTCTAGAAGATACTTAACGCTCGCATGCCTCCATAAAGTCACAGCTATGCTGTCTCATTTCGTGCATGGTTTTGCAGGAGACAAATTGCATTAGCTTATGAGCCATCAAAGGCTCCGAGTGCTTGTTTGCCCCCCTTATACACGTTATATAAAAATGTCTTTAATTTATAATAACATTTTGATTGTGTTGCTGTTTGTTTGTTATTGTGGTATGTAATAACCATGAAAGTGTTACGAATTCTCCCATTACCTTTGCATAAACATACATTTTACATAAATATAATCTCCAAGTGTCAATTATTGTAAACTTGGGACTCAGTACGTGTTATATGTATTGTGCTGTGATTGCATTTTAATTGTATCTATAGATCATTAAAAATGAAAAATACTATCATAATAAAAACATTTGGGGGTCTTACTGAAACCAAGACCATATTACCTCCCTTTTAATTTATTTATATTAACTTTGAAATTTTCAGAATACTGGTGTTGTCCTTTTGTCTGATGGCGCGGTAGTCGACGAAACAGGTGAATAACTGTAACCGTTCCACTGCTATCCTGTCGACGTATACCTGCTTTATTTAGTGGCATGTTCACAGGTTCTTAGCATCCCGGTCACTCTGAAGTGGCAAATTTCGTTTCCCCGGGTTCTGGTTAGAAGTAATTAATAAGAAGCAAGTGTGTACCACATGCAAGAGTTAAGGAATTAAGACTAGGGACTAAACCTCCTCATTAATAACACTTTAACGGTAACCTGTGAAACCGGTCCTAGTTTACTCAGTTTTAGAGGATTCTTTTACAGTTGCCTTAGATATTATCCCGCTTACGATGTCACGAATTGTTTAAATATTTTATATTCCCGATTCTATCAAAAGATGACTGAATATATTTTTTATATAGTTTAGGGGGGCAAGCGATAGGTATGGTGGCCCAATCACAGCATTGGAAGTGTTCTTGACCCCGAGCGTACTAGAGGCCAGGAACTCGTCACGTGACAATCACCTGTGGTGTTGTAGGCAGTTGTACAGAAGTTTACGTAATTGTAAACATTTTTAATATTTTATTTATTTATTTATTATTGCTAATCAGCCAATATTCGGCTTTATCGAACTATTCGTTACGAAAACGGTACACCTATAAGTATATGTTTACATGTTTAAAAGGAACAACAGGGGTTTTGTTACACCTTGTACACGAGTAAATAAATATATAGTGTTATGCAACGTTAATGGATTGGCAATACCTGCTTACTGAGTTGAAAAAAGATGATGATATCACAATATCTGAGAACAAATTGTAGGTACAATGAAGATCTCACGGTAAAACGTCATTACATCTATTTGTTTATATATTGTCTAGTAGCAAGCATCACTCAGACACTAACAGTTAGATGAGACTTGCAGAAACGATTTAATTGGTTGCGGGCCGACTGACAATGCTGCCTTGTCAACCGAACATAGTATAGTGGTGGTAAAAAGCGAAGCCCTACTAGGTAGTAGGTAGTAGTAGGGCTTCGCTTTTTAGGGAAACAAATGAGTAATCGGAGCCATTGGGTACTAACGAACGAGGTCCATTTCCCTACTTCACTCCATAACCCGATAGAGCACAAGCACGAAATGTGACCGCATTGCCGTCACTTTTAAGGCAGAATCGCGTGATCGGAAGGTCGTCTTAGGTCAATTCGGTTGCAATGCAGCCGGGCATAACTTTTTACTAACATGGCTGTCGTATAATCTTTTAATTGAGTGTATTGTCACTTCTTGATGGAAATTCATGTTAACACTTGAATAAATAGTTAAGCTCTTTATGCTATTTCCACCATTATCTAATTTTGATGATATAAGTGTAAACTGGTCTTAAATGTAAATTGAAATTGAATAGTTGTGGAAATGGTATATAAAATTTCTTTATTTACTCAGGTGTATATTATTTTGTCGCCAGCGCCCCCAGTGCCGGAGGAGGTGGAGACGGGCACGCGCGCGCCGACGGCGGGCCCGTATGCATTCAGCCGTGTCCCTCCCCCACCGTCGCCGCGCCGCTACCTCACGCGACCGCTCGCGCCCAACTCCGCACACATGTTCTCCAACCTGACTATCGGGTAAGTGCGGTACTTCACCGGAATTAGGTGCTTTTGCAGCACATATCTTTAAGTTACAATACAACTAAACAGTTATAATTAAATTGCCATATGTGTTCAATGAATGGTTTTTTTTTTTTTAATTTGCTCAAAATGGTCATCTTATCAAATCCAGGCACGA
>JAFELO010000686.1:15820-30267 GCA_017140195.1 Eumaeus atala | reverse complement strand
GCTCGCCGCGCCGCGCGTGCTGCCCGTCGCTCGACAACGACCCGCCGCTGTCACTATAGTAGACTTGTACGACTCCAGTAAGTATCAAACTACATTCATGTGAGAACTCTAGATTGTTTAGGTTCTTACGCAACATGCTCCATAACGGAAATAGGTACATTGAATCTAAGGTAAAAATATTTGTAATAAAAGTATCGTACTGAGAAATAAAACGTTGCAATTTGATTAAGTTACTACAAAAGATGAACTTTGTCTTCGTCTTCGTTGCCTCGTGTAATAATATACATATTTACATTACGTAGAAATAGAAAAGAACAGTTAAGACCAATAAATTAATTAGTAATATATACAACGAACTGTCAATGTGGCAGGTCACCGCGCGCGCGTGTTCTACCAGGCGGTGGACAGCAGCGCGTGTGAGGTGTGCGGCGTGTGGCCGGCGTGCGCGCGCACGTGCGGCGCGGCGGCGGGTCAGCGCGCGCCTCCCACTGCAGCGCCGCCGAAGCGCAACGAAGCAGCAGGGCGCGCCGCTACGATATTCTCAATAATACCGCTCATTGTTTTATTAACATAAAATATTGACGTAAAATAAGTTTAGACTACAACACTACATACTTGTTGTATACATCGAGGCTATAAATGTGATCACAAGTATCACTTGTGAATTGTGACATTTATTGCGACACTACAGTAATGTCGCGTGATGACGCAAAAAAGATGTCTGACATTTACATCACAATTTGTGTCATAGTCTAAACCTACCTTACGACAACAGAACGTCATAGCGTAATCTAGACGATTAACTGGGAACGTAATTTTTGTGAAACTCGAAAAAGGGATTGTACTGTTCACATGTGTTAACTGCTAACGTAGGTATGTTTGTTTGAAAAAATGTAAATGATATGTGTAATAACAAGTGTGCTATAGCTCACAAGACTGAATCATATTTAGTTATGCGAAACGTAACTGACCATGAAAAAATAAAATGTATACTCTCTCTTACCACTACTGTAATATTCGAAATATAACTGTTTATTTCTATCCCAACAACAATAATAACGCATCATCTCGCGAGCTCCCTACAGGTTAGGCAGAGAGAAAAGAGTGCCACATGTCACGGTCTTTACATAACTGCCCTGTCTGCCTTCTTTCTATCTCCCTACGTTATAACTCCCTCTCAACTTCCATGTTGCTCTCTCTTTCTATACAACTCACTGACGTATATTTATCACTCAACTTTTGTTGGCCTCGTTTCCGTAACGCTCTCGTCACACATACTCCCCAAGTAAACTTTTACTTCAAAAATACACATCGGCATCATATTGATGCTACAGTATTTTTCTTTTAAATTTTTGGCTTACAATTGTTTAGTTGAAACAATTATTATTACTTGTAAGAGCATACTTTGTTATCAGAAGCATCGTACAATTCCCTGATTAGTCAATTGTGAGAGTAAATAGGAGTCTTGACGTAGTCAATTTCTATAGCAATAATATAACAATAAATATATACGTATGACGTAGTATATTAGAAATAAGACGTCACCAATTCGCATTCTAATAATATATTAAAAATTATACTACTCGGTGGAGACCACCTTTTGATACTATCGTAACATAACAAACCTTAATTAAATATTTTCAATATTTAACATTACTAACGAAATGAGTATTATATCTGTATGTTTTGATTGAATAAAATATTTTTGTGCTGATCATACTTGTGTCAGGGTGACAAATCCAGTAGGTATGTAGTACAGCATTGAAACGCGAATATAAGAAAATGAGAAAAAGAAGCACCTGCGTAGGAGTACCTGCTGCTACTGAGCACTGCCCGCACAGTACTACTGGTACAACACTAAGTGCTTCTACTGAGCAATACCCGCACAGTACTACTGGTACAACACTAAGTGCTACTACTGAGCAATACCCGCACAGTACTACTGGTACAACACTAAGTGCTACTACTGAGTACTATCCGCACAGTACTACTGGTATAACACTAAGTGCTACTACTGAGCACTGCACGCACAGTACTACTTGTACAACACTAAGTGCTACTACTGAGCACTGCCCGCACAGTACTACTGGTACAACACTAAGTGCTACTACTGAGTACTATCCGCACAGTACTACTGGTATAACACTAAGTGCTACTACTGAGCACTGCCTGCACAGTACTACTTGTGCAACACTAAGTGCTACTACTGAGCACTGCCCGCACAGTACTACTGGTACAACACTAAGTGCTACTACTGAGCACTGCCTGCACAGTACTACTTGTACAACACTAAGTGCTACTACTGAGCACTGTCCGCACAGTACTACTGGTACAACACTAAGTGCTTCTACTGAGCAATACCCGCACAGTACTACTGGTACAACACTAAGTGCTACTACTGAGTACTATCCGCCCAGTACTACTGGTATAACACTAAGTGCTACTACTGAGCACTGCCTGCACAGTACTACTTGTACAACACTAAGTGCTACTACTGAGCACTGCCCTCACAGTACTTCTGGTACAACACTAAGTGCTACTACTGAGTACTATCCGCACAGTACTACTGGTATAACACTAAGTGCTACTACTGAGCACTGCCTGCACAGTACTACTTGTACAACACTAAGTGCTACTACTGAGCACTGCCCGCACAGTACTACTGGTACAACAATAAGTCTGAAACCGAAGCCCGGTCTAGATATAAGTGTAAAAATACACCCAGTACGTAGATCATAATCTTAAATGGATAATTGTTTGATACAATTTTCTTTACAAAATTCATTATTTATAAGTACCAACTTCAATAAATTGATATTCCGTGTAAGGGTACTTAATTGAGCTTTATATTGTATTTAATTAATAATGTAAATTACTTAAAATTTATTAAAAAATTATTAACATTTGTGGATTAATATTATTATTATTTTGACATTATGATATTATTTAAATAAATAAACTTATTTAATAAGACATTTAATATTATTAAAACAATGTTAGAAAAAAATTACTATCCTTTTTTCAGTCCCTAAACTGACCGTTGTCAATTGTTTTTAGGGATTATTTTAGGAGTTCATGCTGTGTATCGCCTATATGTCCATTTTCTTGATCATCCAATGGAAAAAAGCTAAAATAGAGAACGACATGGAGAGAGGCGCCGCCGACACTTTGATCCAACCCCAAATACTGAAAATAGAGAAGACGGCATATTAAATACGGGCTATCTACATAAATAAGAGGACGGTTGTGACTCTTTCAATAAACGTCAAGACATCTCCAGGCTTCAGATAACCGTATCCATCCCATATCTGCTACAAAAAAACGACTACCTGTCGCCCATATGTCTATGCTATATAACATAATTGTCATTCAGATACGTCCCTTCCCTGCCTCCTCCCCTCCAATGGGCCACCGGTTATTCACAAACTGCATGAAACGCGACATCTTAGCTGTCACTTTACGGCAGTATCATGTGTCCGAGAGGTACCTCCCCGGCCGGTGCGTGCACATACTTGCGCACTATTATAGATGCAGCGCAGTTGGGTAGTCTATAAAAAGTTGACCGCCGTTGCTGAAAATCGAAGAAGATTGTTTATTTGCTACGCTTTCACATCTAAACTGCTCAACGTAATGCTGGTGGGTAGGCAACCTACCTCTGTAATTTTATAGCTACTCGTAGATGTAAATTGTGAACCCAAGATGATCTTATCGTACTTTTCTCCGACCACGGTAAATAGGTGTTTATGAAGGGCATGTCACGAGGGTAGAGCTGTACAAGGTGAACTCACTCGTAGGGATTGTCCGAGATGTAGTAGGGGTCGGTGGGCAGCAGGCCGCTGTCGGCGACCACGACGCGCCGGACCGGCCGGTCGTCCGTGTCCGTCGGCGTGTTCTCCACCAGGTGCACCACCTTCTGACCCTCCACCACCTTCAACGCGAACATATCAGTTATATCATCAAAACCTACGCAGTACATAACAAATAGTCTCCTGATCTTGTTTGTCTGACAGCCCTGGCCAGATTTCCGTTGTCAGCAATATTCATCATCATTATCATTATCAGCCCTTATCGGTCCACTGCTAGACACAGGCCTCTCTCAATGAACGACAAGACGACCGACCGAATACTAAATCCATTATCACTCTTGTAATAGAATAAGCTGTAACTCTGTAATAATTCTAATATATAAAATAAGTAAATAATTCTTTTATAATAATGTCGTTACCGAGTACTTAATTCGTGCGACTTTCAAACAACGCGTATGATTTTGGTGCGGTTTTCTTTAATAGATAGCGTGATTTTAAAGTTTCAGGATCTTGTTATAAGTCGTATGCTTATGCGAACTAACTCGGACCGAAATAATAAAGTAGACGTTACCTTTCCGACAACAGTGTGTAACCCGTCCAGCCACGGTGTACCCTTCACTGTTATAATAAATTGGCATCCATTTGTGTTCTTTCCTGAAATTAAACATTCTAGAACATTATATTTCTGTTTAAGAATTTGTTACCAGAAAATACATAGAGCGGTGGAGAATTTTAATTTGCTCGTCAAAGCTCCACAAAAGCTTAAATTATAAACATGTTACAATATATTGTTTACCTTTATTAGCCATAGACACAAAACCTGCACCAGAATGCTCTGTGTCTAAGTTTTCATCGTCGAAAGTCTCTCCATAAATACTAACTGAGCCATAGCCGTCGTTCGAAACTACGTCACCTCCTGGTAAGTGAAAAGTAGTTTAGTTTAAACCTGGTAAGTTGCTAGTATATCTTATAAGACGAGTGTCTCATGGTCTGTGGGTGTGTGATCACGGCGTGATCTGAACTTCCACGAAGATCCCATGAGTGTCATCAACGACAGCCTATGGACAATTCATAAATATGTATTAATAAGTGAAAATGCTGTCCGTCTGTATGTGATCGATTTTCTCAAAATCTACAAAACGAATTTTCATGGGATGTTCACTCATAGATAGAGCAACTCCCGAGGAAAGTTTTAATGCATCACTTGTTATGGCAGCACTCCTGCAATTCCCGGGCGAAACGTGGGCGGATTAACATAAAGATGTAAAAACTATTTTTATTCCCCACTTGTTATAAAACTACCAATTTACATCGTAAATGAATCATCACCTTGTACCATAAACCTTTTAATTATGCGAGTAAAACTCGTTCCTTTGTACGACTTTCCTTTAATTCCTTTTGTTGCTAAAACTTTGAAATTTTTTACCGCTTTAGGTGCCAAATCACCAAAAAGACCAATAACTATTCGCCCTAAGGGTTCATCATTCACTTCCACATCCAGATACACTTGATCAGTGACCCTGAATTGGCGACCCTGCAACAAGCAAATGAAAAAAACCGATAAACACTTGGAAGTGATTAGATTTTATTACTAAGGGAACAAACGAGCAGCGGAACCTTTTGATTAAAATCGACACCCATAAACATCCGCGTAACTACTACTCATATGCGTTGTCCTCCTACTCTCGTCCCTTCCAATGGGCAACCGGTTGATCACAAATCACAAGAATCGCGAAATTTAGCGGTGGTATCAATGTTCTATTTGTGTAGGTTTCAGACTGGAAATCAAACGTCTACCGCACTCTAACGAGACTTATACATCTAGAAGTACCTACTTTATACTTCTGTCTTTAGTCTACACAGACTTCTTTTTCTACATTATGGGGGAAGAACTTTTTAAACTATCTACGCCGATAAACATCCACATTGATGTTATGTTGACTTGTCGCCTTTTTCATACTTACCACAATTATACACTGAAAACCCAAACACCGCACGAAATGCGTGCGCCACTTCGCTGCGGTATAATTTGTGCAAAAGATACCAACCCAACCAAAAGACACCAACCAAGCTGATTCGGCTGCAATTTCGCAATAGTATTAGCTCTTACAGTAATGTTTCGGTGCTGATACGAGGATAGGATATGATGACATCACCTAATGACACAGCTTGGCCACCTTAACAATGGTGTAAATCACAATGCCTTTTGAATGTTGAAAAGTGGCAGCGGTCAGTGCGGATCGGTGGAGAGATCAGAGGGAGAGAAGAAATTTTGTATCGGGAAACAAACTAAAGAATAGTCTCTTCGCCGTTTTTCTGTTCTCTTCCCTTTCCTCCCTAGGAGTATCGTTTCTAGTTAGCTACGCGCGATACGAACGTGACGTTCAAAAATGACTTAGCCGTTTAATGAATTATTAGGTAATTAAATAAACTTACAGTGATCTGTACAACGAACAGAGCAAAAATAATGTTTAACAATACTATTTTCATTTTTAAATTTGAACAAAAAACACCACTACTTTCGTTGAAAATATAAATAGGAACTGTCGATTGAATACGTAAATTGGATTAGTTCGTAGTGGGAAGACCTACACCTGACATAATATGGAGTACAACTGCCTAAGCAGATTGTGTGTGTGATAAATTAATTATGTACGCGTATAATGTTTTGCTACAGCAGATTTTTGACAATCTATATAACCTGGTTGATAAATGTGTCCAAACCCACCAATGAACCAAATCCAAATTCTAAATCAGGTGCAAAACTTTCAAAAGATAAAATATTGAATACTTTATTGAACTAATATATTTGGAGCGCAATTTTCTTTAGCGGTCTTAAGACAAGTAAAAATATTATGACTACGCGCCAACAACAAAAGACGGCAACAAGCTGTAACAACATGTTATTAGGTCGTCATAAACTGTACAACATGCACTTGCAAGATCTTTCCCGCGCATAGCTACGCGGAGTAGGTACTCCGCGTAGCTATGGGTAGGTACCCATGGTAACTCGTAGCAGTAACGTGCCACTTTACATATACTACTACTAATAGGAAAAATATAGATGGAGCTTCCCTAATATGCAGGCATGTGAAGCAAAGAAGATGAGCAAGCCATTACTATATTCGTCTATATAAATCTCATGCGCTTTGCGCAGAGAAATATCGATGTATCAAAGAGTGACAGATTTTAATCGACATTTGCTTTCTCTTTCAACTTCCAGTGACGCATTTTTGTCAGGCTTCCCAGAAGAGAAGTAAGTGTGTCTATCATTATCTCTATGGTTCTGCTGAATACAGAACATTTTCAGTTGATCGTTTTAACTTTACTTCTACTGGCATTCCGGATGACCTTTTTGTTTTTCTACATGTATTTATAATTGTTACAAATATTGGTGTCGTATTTCGATATTTAGGAGGTACCTACATAAGTTCAGACCCATAAAGCAAATAAATAGCTTAGCAGTAACAGGGGTTTATTTGGAATAAAAAAAAACTTTAATTAATTGTCAAGTAGTGTAGAAGGTAATTTTTTTTTTGTGAATTTTGTGAACTGTCAATTGGTAATATTTGTATCCTTTAACACAGGGTAGGATGGCCAGTTTTACACTGGATACATTTAACCAATATTTCGACCTTACGGTCAGAAGTGGTGTGGTCTAAATATTGTATGGATCGAGATGCTTTTTGGATTTACCTGCCGTTTTGCTGGAGGACGTCCATATGGCTTATGACATATAGGTAGTTTTATTCTAGATTTCCCAGATATAGACCTATATAAGAAAATAATTTGAACAGTTGATTTTTTTCGTTGCCGTTTCTTTTTATTAATTATTAAATTTTTTCCATGGTTTAGGCTTGAGTACGTCATTAATGGCCTAACGATGGCTGTCAGCCTTAGCTTATATTTTTTTTTTTCTAAACTTTTATTTACTAATATTTACCATATTCAAATATGTCCTGTTAAATTATCGGAACTACCCCACGAATCGAAAATTTTGAATAAATAGTAGAAAAGGAATAACAACGAAAAAAAACCAAACTGTTCAAATTAGTTTCTTAGATTGGCCTATATTTAAGAAATCTGGAAAAAAAGTAGGTGCTCAAAAAAATTTTACAATGCCCATTACAGATCATTACTTTAAAAGTAATTGTAGATTGTGGGCTGTGATTACATAACGTCCAGATAGAGAGTCGAAAGCGCAAAAAACGTGTCAAAAAATCTCAGCCACCTGTTGGCTTATAAATACTTTCCCGCCGATTTGTACAGATCGTGACGCTTAGTGTCACTACGTATTACGCGCGCAAAGTAATAAACAAACAACAGGTACAAAATGAGGGTATGTGCTATTAAAGTGTGTCAAAATTCTGAAGGAAGTGCTAAAATACCAAACACGTCACCTATCATCGTTAAGTAACCAATAAAACTACATATTTTACTTTTTCTTCCATAATTCTTGAATTACGCCATATTTTATCAGTGTTGCCAGTTTTATTTTTCATTCTCCCAATTTAAAGTAATTTTTATGGGGATAATGATTTGGTATATTTGGTTGATTACTTCTTCAAAAACTAAAAGTATAGTTTTAGGAAGAGATAGTGCCATGGTGTATAGGAAGGAATATTTTTACTATCACGCTTTTATTAGCTTCACTTGGACCGACTTTAAAAAGTCGGATTGATTTGAAACTTTGCACAGATATCAAGGACTGATGACGATACAATAATATATTATAATAATTATCTTCACTTGTATGTATTTTTGTAACGTTTAACGAAAAAGTAAAACACATATATACACTATAGTTTAAAAAAATAAAAAACTCGCTTTTAAAGCACATCAGTTAAAAGGTAATTAATAATCAATGGTATAAGTTATACTACTTAAGTATAATGAACGAAAAATACTGAAACATTTTTTGTGAAAAAAACGTGGGGTGTGTTGTAACATGTTTTTCGCGTATTGTGTTGCAGTTCCAAGCAAGCAAACAAACATACATACTAGTGAAGCAGACAAAAGCGTGTTAAAAAGGTGGAGAGCCTATACATAAAAATATAATGTTCTCTCATAACTTTTTTTTATAAGCTCATTTTAGTGGTTGTTATTGTATATGGTCCATTAAACCAATTTCAATTGTTATCATTACTTATCAAAAAAGAGTGCAAGTAGTGGAAAAGTATTTTATATAAGATACCACCACAAACTAAAATTAGACAATGTTAATAGTAACATAGACTCCAAGCGAAAACTTTTCAAAAAACAAGTACAGAGAGATGGTCATTGATTTCGGTTTTATTTTCTCACGAAACCGTATCCCTAATGTCGAGTACCTGGGCGTCACTCTAGATCGAGATTTCACTTTCAAACCGCATATCGTGCGCGTAAGAAAAAAGCCCGTAGTGGAAAGTTGGGACGGGTGCTGCCCTCCTTATTAGAGAGGGGAGCACCGTTCCCCCCTCTCTAAAGGGGTCAATAGCTTCGAAACAAAAACACTCCGTTCAGTAGTTTCAGAGATTACCATGTACTTACAAACAGACAGAAAATAAAAATAATGAAATTTTAAAAACTAATTGAATATAAATTTATTTATATAAAATTAGTTTTAGCAATTAATATATAGGAAATATATCTAATGTACATACACTATTTCTACTGTCTTATTAAATTATGTTTAGTGTAAAATTTTATTTTATTAGTCTGTAGAATTATAACAGCATGATATCAGAAATGATACTATTGTAATACTAATTTAATACAAGATTCACGCTCACAATTTTAATTAAATACTCCGCTGTATTTATTTATTTAAAAAAGCAACTAAAATATTATATTCACCAATTTGAAACACTATTATTGTTTTGTGAATTATGGGAGAATTGTGGAACAATTATTCACGCACACGGAATCATTGACCCACAGTGTAAAACACTGCCTGCACGCACACATGGTTGAACATGTTGGTTACTTTTCATTGTTTTGATTGTAGGGCGATGCTCCATCTAGACATTATATAATCAAAGATAGTGGGTATCAATTACAGATCTTGTTACGCTGATTTCAAATATTTTAGAGTGCGTTCAGACATCGGAGTTATCTTACCTCTCTTTATTAGGTTAGCAAAACAACGACTATGTGGTGCTATTTTTATTTTTCTCCATTTTTCCCTATTAGTAAGTAGATTAGGGTAGTATCATATAAGAATATTTTGTTGCATCACCCAGACCTCCAGTATTCTATAATTTAATAGACACATTATAGAATTCAATTATTATAATGAAATATTAAAAGTAAATTAAAATCAAAATTAAATATATCTGTTACAAAAAAACAAGTATTTTTGTTAATGTTTGTTTTGTTTGTAATGTTTCATGCTTAGGAATAAGTACTATGCGGTAATGTGGTAATTTAAGGAGATAATTCAAGTGTTTAACAGTGTAGTAATTTCTAATTTCTAAATGAACGTTTATTCTATTCTGTTCTTTTGTAAAAACTGAAAAAAACCAACGCAATCCATACTAATAGAATAAATGTAATAGTGTGTTTGCCCTTCTTTGAAACGGAGTCTAGATTAAGCATATTTATAGTGGGGGGATACCTGAAGACCTTGACACTGGGATAGGCTCCTATAACCCACAAAAAAAATCTTATTTTGAAAAAGACATGTTACATAAATTTAAAAAAAAGAGGTTGTTTTATTAACGATAATCTATTCTACCTAAACCTATCTAACCTAAGTATCTTCCATCTTGCATATATCCACGCTAAAATTATAACTACGAAAGAATGTTTGTTTGTCATTATTCCACCTTAGAACAGAACAACAGCTGAATGATTTATCATAATCTGCCGGACGACGCCCACTACTGGACATAGACCTCTCCCACAGGTAAGTCAAAAAATTAGGCCACACTTATTAGAAAATTTGAAATTACTGTTTGCACATTTTGAAATATACTTAGGCATTATTTAAACGTGCGTAAACTTCCTCGGATAGGCAGGACTCTTGCGGAGATAGTAATGTCGGACTTGAATCGACTGAAACCATACGGTGGTCCTCCACAGAAGTCAGTGCTAAATGGCCCTAGGAAGTATGAGCACTGGATACCATGGTGGACTTTGACCACCTGTTGCCCGGCTGGTGGTGCCAGTTAGACATTAATTAATAGACGTATTACCTTTCTTTATTTTATATGGGATGACGGTGTCAGATAATTACAATAATTAAATAAAACACCATAAAATCCATAATAGTTGTTTACTATTACGGATTTTATTATTACAGTTTATTTAATTCTTAAACTAGCCCGACGTCAGAAGCTCCAACTTCAGAGTAATCTTTTAACAAAACTGTGATAGATAGGGACGAGTATCTAACTTATCTCTATGATATTATCTCATTGGATAGAACAGTGTCAACTCTGAAATTCATGAAGTCAATTTCACAGTTGACAGTTGACACTCGACTCGAGTGTCAAACACTGTACACTGTATTGTATGTATAGTTTGTGACTCTATACGTACTCTATATAGCTTCTGTACTCTACAAATACTATTGTCATAAAATACATATATAAATATCCGCTCTCGAATCGCGACTTAATTTTGGAGTTGTTTTACACTTAAGAAATTTTAGAATAAACAGATTACGATCATGACTGTAAATAATACAATTGCACATCAACGTTTAATACTCAGTGGCGATCGGGAAAGGTTGTATTTAATTCTTAACACTTTTGTTTACGTACCTTACTAACATTTTTTGTTTAACTTATTTACATACTATGTTTATTCTGCGAACATGATAATTTAATTAGTATATGTATGTTATTTACATCACAGCATCTTACAATAAAATATTATTCTGAAAGATTTTTTTGTCAAAGTCTATAATTATATGCCAACTTAATGTTTTGAAATTAATGCAGTATTACAATAAAGTTTTCCAGTATGTTATGAGGGAAGAACACTAATGACACTCATAAACTTAATTGTTATGCCATGTTTCCCGATCTTCCTTACAATGACCCTCCAATCGTCATAACATAGCATCACTTTGCAGTAGTATCGCATGAGCAAGAGGCACCTCCTTAGACAGATTGGCAGTATTCTACAATAAATTACAACTTACAAAACAAATTACAACATATTCATATTCTTATTTACATTGTGATCATTCTCATATTTCAGATTTAAAGAACTTTTAAGACGTAGACTAACTGAATGTGGATGGAAAGACCAAGTGCGACTACTCTGTCGGGATGTTGTTAAAGAGAGTGAGAGTAGTAATGTCACATTTGACATGCTGGTAACAAGGGTGACTCCACGAGCCCGTGCTATTGTCCCAGACACAGTTAAAAAGGAATTGCTGCAAAAAATAAAAACCCATTTACTCACTCAGAAGGATCAGTAGGTCAATAGGATCATATATGTTAAATAAATTATTAGGAGAAAGTCTTCATAGCTGGTAAAAAGTTAGAAAATCAAATATTATCAGTGACAGTATCTGGAAATTTATACAATATGTTAAACAGAGAAAATTGTATCTTTTTTAAATTTACTAAAAGATTTCTAAGCTCAGTAAGTCTCAGTTAAATTTGATCTTAAAATAAATTTTGTTGTTGTAATTTAGTTGTTTAATTTTGCCACAAATTCATTAGATAACATTTTCTTTTAATATGCTAATTTCTACCAATAGTATAATAAACAAAAGCAATGAGAAATTGTTTATGGTACATGTTTCCATGCTCCCACTTGGAATAGAGAGCAAGCTGAAACATACAGTTTATAGCAGACTACTACTATCCACAATTATAAATGTTGTGTTGTGTGCATTTTTAAATATGGAAGTTGTTACACTGTTGATGGATGACAGGGCCATCCATCAACATTCGGCAAGTAAGGATGGTCAAGTTTCAGAAACAGTGTTTGTGGTACACTTTTATAAACATTCATGCAGTTTCTAAACAAGTGTTTAGTTTTACCTAAACATATTATTTACAACAACAACACATCTTAACGCCATGCAGGTATATAAGGGTTGTGATATGTGGCAGTACATTGCTGCCTTAATGGGGTAGGCAGCAAGCATGTACTGCCACATAAACCCTTACAAACTTGCCTTGCCTCCACCACATTCATGACCCTTCATAGAAACACGCCAGTTGCGAAGACTTGATACCACCTTCGTACAGTACCTTTTTTTCGAAGCTTACCTACATTCATCTTATCTTCAGGTTAACTTTGCTTCCCCAAACCTGACATAATTCGTTAAATGTTAATTTAGATCTTGTAACTTTTAAATCTTTATCCATTCAAGTGCTCCAAAAGAGATTGCGCTGTCTCTGCCAACCCCTTCAGTGGATATTCGGCATAGCTTCGAGCGTCACACACCCGTCGGATTATGTACACCCAGGACTGGCAGTGCGTATTTACCATTTCTCCGTGAAAAAATGCTTTAGCAATAACCAGACCCACCGGCTTACAACCAAATAGTGGACCGTCTCGAGGTTGGGACCTCTGAGTACATATTCATATTCATTCATAAACCCTACAGTCGATCAAAATCAGATTCAGATGTAGCACATTTTTTGGTCATTCCTCCGTGGTATACAGATGTATGTCCTTATGAGAGATTGTTGCTAGCAAGAGATACCTTTCAACGCAAAAATTCACAATGTGCTTCCAGTCACTATACTCACTTTATGGACGTAATACGGCATCGAAGCCTTAGTCATTTCGTCATTATCACTTAGTCCCAACCCATCCATTCACACATTAGATCAGTTCCTTTAGCGTCTCACATATCCGGAACATTACAGAATACAGCCGGTGAAGGGTTGTGGCCCCCATCGCCGCATTCCATTTTTCGTACTGACGCGTGACGGGGGCGGCACACTGCGCCTCGTCTCCAAGGAATGTCTAACCTGCACTGCGATACTTTCTCGGTCCAGAATTACAGTCATGTTTGACTGTCAACGGTCGCGACGAACACGCTTTTACCCAAGGCTCCTAAAATCTGTTATGAAACATACTGTTTATTCTCTTGATATGATCTACCTTCACTAGGTTAAACCAGTGGACTGACAGCGCTTGAAATAAAAGACATTTAATACAACCAACAGTATATTTTATTTATAAACATTTACATTAAACAAAAAATATATATTGCTTACATACACGTAATATTGCTATAGATCCTATTTACATGATTGTCATGACCCCACTACTTTTTACTTACAGCTGTCATGGTTAGTAGGTGGATAATACGTATTTTTCTAAATATATACCATTGAATAATTTTAGAAAACAAAACAAATCTATCTATCATTTACTAGTATTGTAAAATACGCCTAACACTTGTATATGTGAGCATGCATTAATGTTATCATAAGTTTCCCATTCACAATAGTAGTATACAAGAAATTACTAATATATTTTATTGGCCCTTCTATGAAAGCATGTCATATTTATATCTACTATTTGACACATTTGGACATTTATATTTACAGCAAGTAAATAGATAGATAGGATTATAAAGATGGAAATAATGTATCCACTATTTACCTTGATATCACTGTGTTTTTGTCTGTTTACTGTGAATCAGCGTCACAATAACTATATATGTCTTACATATAAAAGTCT
>JAFELO010000686.1:0-15611 GCA_017140195.1 Eumaeus atala | reverse complement strand
TCAACACTTAATCAATAATTATTGATCTGCTATATACATTAAAACAATTATAATTATTTTGATTCCTTTTTGAGCTCAATGCAGTTAAGTCAATGAAGGTAGGTAGCAGTGAACGGTGATCAATGCAGTAACTAATGATTAGTACCACCGTTTATAAAATAAAAGAAGTTTTCAAATATATAAATTGATTGTTTATACAAGCTTTTGTTTAACTGACAATGTTACTGTTTTTCAGAAATTTAAATAACAATCAGGGCCCGATGATACAGCTGGATGGTGGCTATTGGGTGGAACTTTATACTAAAACATCCAAACCTTTGGTTTATGGGCTCATTACATTGCTCTTGGCAGGGTTCCATGACTTCCATGGTCGGACGATGGATGAAGGAAACAGATTTTTTTAAAAGTCTTTAATTGCTTTTTAATTTAATAAAAGCTTGTTTTTTTTTTAATATTTTTTTAACTCAAACATAATTTTATTCAAAAAAATAAATAAATGCATTAATAAAAGTGTATAAGAAAAAATGAGCAATTAGTTCTAACATAACATTTTAAAGCTATTTTTAGATGCCTGACTTAAAATTTAATCCTTTTAGTTGTTATGTAACATCTATGTACAAAAATTTACAATGGAATGTATGTCTGGACTTGTTTTGTACCATTCAAAGGTACACAATTAGATCACATCACTTAATTACTTATAAAGAAATCAGTACTTATACAATTATGCCTAATAGTTTGTAATTCCAGTTCTAACTTATATGTTTAACATGATTATATTTAAATATCGACTCATTCTTGTCCGTTTCTGCAATACTGGTAATTGTATATGAGCAAATGAATTCCATGTATGTTATACAGTAAAAAGTTCATATATAACATTGTATGTATATATGATGAAATAATAATATAATTGTCTAATTTAATTTCTTTTTATCCCAATATAAAAACTGCATTGTTTTCAAATCTTTTTCCATAATTGCTATTAAAATTTATATTGAAAAAGATTAATTTTCTTAGTGCCACATAATACTTATGCAAATAATAAATAAATTTCATTTAGATACTATAAATAACGATATTCCCGATTGAGACACAAATTAAAGACAATTTTGCCTAAGAAAAAAAAATCTAAGGCCAAGTTGTCTTTAATGTATTGCACAAAAAATCTGATTCAATAAGTAAAGAGATTCTAACATAAGCGTTATAACAAAATAAGATTCAATGATTTTTTTTTAAATATGTACATGATGTAGTACTAAAGATCAAATATTCCTTTAAAAAACATATACAGACATAATTTAACGAGTGTATTCAACCAAATCATAAGAGAAAATTCTGGGACAAACAACAGAAATGGCTTGTGTTCAGAAAATGGAGACTACCATTACTAGTATCATCATTACAAATAAACATGATTAAAAGATTAAATAGTGTGAAATAACCGCATATAAAATTGTGCGTGTAAGCGTATGCTTCGTGTCGAATGCAACTCCCTGACTGCGTCACCTCACACTCCCTAAGGTCCCCCATGGTAGTAAAGTAGGCAGCACCACTTATAGAAGCAAGCGTCTATGACGTCCCCATATTCCCGTATCAAATTTTAGTCTATAGGTAGGTTCTTTTATTTTTGGATAAAGAGTAACTTTCCGTTACTGCACATATTTATGTAGTGTTACAAGCAAGGAAATTTAAAATATTAGTAAGTAATATATCATATAATATTGCCTCTTCGAACATTCGCAGAAAATTAAATATTGCACTATCTAGAATGTACAGAATATTATTAAACTACATCTATATCATATAGGGATACTTTTTTATGATTAATTTAAAAAAATATATCTTTTCTATTAGTTACAATCTAACAAAATTGAGATATTTTATCCTAAACTGTATTATTTATGTTGACTGGGATAAAAATAAATTTGATAAATTTAAGGTTTATATTTGTACAGTTAATGCAATGGCAACACAACAAAATGAAAATAACATTTTAGCTGTAACCGGTCAAGTTTTTCGCTTTGAATTAATAACTAAATAACGGTTGAGATATACCTATAAATCCCGCAACTCTTAACCTATCCTTTCAATTTTACTATAGATAAAAATATCTATTTATCTAAAGTAAATCCGTAATGGGTACCAAATATTTTTTAACTTATAAAATATCAAAATTATTTGTTTTCAGCCATGTATACATGCATAATATTTAAAAATACGTATCTCATGCTTAACCTAGTAATTCTCTGTAAACAAGCAGAAGTAAGTGATACAATGTATAGGAATGTGGCAGGAATTGTCGCAATCGAAATGTAATTTGGACAATATACATCATTTTTGATTAAATTAATTTAACCAATATATGTGTGCATATAATAATCATTCATTTCGTTTGTGCATAAATTATAGACAAGCCTGCGTCTAAAGTCTATCACATTGATCGAATAGTGTTGTATATAAAACAGTCCTCTCCGCTATGGAAAGTAATTACGTTGGTTTCACAGAACTCGATTCGACTAATTGTTATAATTCAATACAACGCTGACATAAATCGCCCCATACTCGGCATAAATACAAGCAGAGAGTAACGCCGAAATCATAACTTAATAAAACTCAGCATATTCATTATATATCAACAAATACCTAATATTTGAGCAGATTCAGAACTATGTCGGGCAATGAGTTTAGACCGGTCTGCGAGTGTCGTTGTTTGCACGTTCAAACATTCGCGTCCGGCGTCGATAGGTATGAAATTGCGATATATAAAATAATAATACGCATCAGTGCAAGCTGCTGCCCGCGTCGCGTTTGTCTTCTCCTGCCACATTTAGCGTCACCCGGAGCACGCGGTTGTCGGGTGGCTCTAGGAGTTGGGACGCCGCGCTTGAGGCCGCGGCGCGCGAGGGCGGGGTCGCGGTGGTGCGCGCGCCACTAGCACGAGCGCGGACGCCAGCGAGATGCGGACGGGCGCCCGGCTCCCACCAGGTAACCTATGTACAGACAACAATAGGGTAACAAGTTTGTTTTATACATGTATGAACATTATAAAATACACACGAGGTTTAACGCTCGTAGTTTGTTCATCCGTACGTATGTATGTATGTATGAATTGTACCTGACGAGCACAGAGGTGACGGCGGCGCGGCCGTCGGCGGTAGGCTCGATGGCGACGGGCCGCAGGTCACGCCAGAGTGCCGGCCCGCCCACCACCACGCGCACCGCCGCGAATGGACGCTTCGCCATGTGCAGCATCTGTCAACCCACAACATACTCAGCTAATACCTATACATACAACATTTAGATCTACACGAATGCATATACCCGTTCTTGCATATTCTTCTCCTAAGGCATGCCTTATGCTATATTTATAGCGCATGCCCTTGAACTAGCTAAAGCCAACTAAATCTTATGGCACTGGGCTTGACGCAAGATGGTGTTTGGCTAGACTGTAGACACTTTTCTTGATGTAACCCAATTAAATTAAAAATATATATAAAGGAAATAGTCTAGTCTAAATAAGGCTAAAGTATATTTTAGCTGTTTCCGTAGCAAGCTAGTATATATTTTGCTTATATTGTGAAGTTGTATTAATGGATGTAGGATGTAGTTTATACCTAGAATTTTATACCAGGCAAATTCGTCGCATAGATGGTAACTCGGTTAACACGTGACTTAACAATTTTTAGAATAGTGGACAACCGTGATACCTCCACCACGTGCCTCCTCCTCGCTCTGCGCACGTCGGCCGCTTGCTTCGCTTTCCACGCGACGACGCACGCCGCCAGAAACAGAAAGAAGCACGAGAAGAAAACGGAGAAGAACACGAAGAGATCTATGTGCAGCTGATCTTGACGGAAGAATATCACTCCGAAACTAGCGGCCCCGTCGTCTACGTTTCGCGCACGGAGTATCAGGTAGAACCGGGTGTGGGTCAGCTCGTGCACGTTCTGAGGCAGTGTGAGGACCAAGCGGTTGCGAAGGTTCCGCACCCGAAGAAGGATATTCCTCTTGTCCACGGTAACGTAGGTCGCGAGATCCCTCGCCGTGTAGTCTGCCAGAGCGTACTCCGTCTTATCGTGGTACCAGGTCATGTGGCTCTTCTCTGGCACGTGATCGTCGAAAGACGGCATTTTTCTGAACGGTTCATGTTTGTAGTACGTCGGGTCGAGCTCCACCGTGTGAGTCCCCGTGGTAGAGTTGACAGACACGACGAAGGAGCTATCGTTGGGACTCATGTAGAGGTCCACGGCTCCCTGAGTCACGTCTACCATCACGCGTATGTCCACGTTCATGTACCGCGGGTTGATCGCCACGAACACCGTCTGACCGGGGTACAAGGGACGGGGTTTGATTTTACACTCGTCTGGGATAAAAAAAAAATAATTATAAACACT
The DNA here is from genome assembly GCA_017140195.1 of Eumaeus atala. Classification (NCBI taxonomy): domain Eukaryota; kingdom Metazoa; phylum Arthropoda; class Insecta; order Lepidoptera; family Lycaenidae; genus Eumaeus; species Eumaeus atala. Next base: position 11,214 of record JAFELO010000686.1, on the reverse strand, counting down.
ACAGGAATATAAAAAATGTAACGCGGAAATTTCATAATAAAGCTGTTTTTGTAAATAGCTGAACATATATTTCATTTTCCTGCATACTGGCAACACATGGCTGCATTCTTGTTGTATGTAGTTAGTTCCTTGATATGGGACTGACAAATCATCATAAATCATTCCCATAATAGTGGTATTCATTGTTTTATGATAATAACTTAATAAACAATGGCTTTTATAACTTATAATTTTAATCTTCCCACTATCGACAACTTCTTATCTGTCTTAAAAGTAGATTTTTTTTCTAAGATTCCTCCATCATAATTTAGTTCATGGTGTCAGCTCTGAGCTACTAGGTATGTGCTAACAGACTAAGTATGTAGTAACAATTGTGCGTAAATGTACTTACCTATGGACTTGCCGTCGAAGCACAGCTTGTTCTCTATGTTGAGCGTCTTGTAACACTGGTGGCCGTTGCGCGGGTCGCCCATGTACAGGTCGCGGCACTTGACGCACTGCTGGCGCCAGCACTCGTGCGCCGAGTTCTTGCCGCCCGCCACGCACGCCGCGTCGCTCTCCGTGTTGTTGCCGCAGTTGCACTTCTCGCCCGTCACCGGGTCGCACGTGTCGCCGTGCCCGTGGCACTCGCAACTACAACACAACACAGTATTGATAGTCTCCAAATCAAACCATGGGACTTGATATTTGGTGTTTTTATGAAACCACCGAAATCAAACTTTTTAAATACACGTGTCAAATATACAAAGACACTATCGACATATATCATTTGCAACGTCATTGATCGCAATTCTACGCCAATATTACTTGGTAAACAGATACAGCCTCGAGTAATTATAATAATAATACATGTATAATAAATACCAGAAAATATTAGAAATTTTAAATACTCACGGTCGACAAGGATCTCGAAAGTCCTCCGAGCCCCGGAAGTAGCCCTCCATGCACCTTTCGCACCTCGGTCCGGCGGTGTAGTTTGCGCAGTGCAGGCAGTGCGCGCGGCCGCCGTCAGCCGCGCGGTACAGCTCCTCCAGGTCCGCGCCGCTCAGGTCGCGCGCCAGCTCACCGTCGCTCGAGCACGCGCTGGTGTGCCCGTGGCAGAACACCGAGCACGGTATGCACTGGCCGTTGTTGGTCGGGTCACCCACGAAGTTCGGCTTACATTTCTCGCATTGACTGCCCTGCAAGGGATAGCGAAACCGATGATTGAGCAAGGCATTGAAATTCAACAAGAATTTTATAAACTTCTATTTGTAATTAAAAAAATGAGTTGTTGTTGACTTTGAGTAATTTATCTCTAATATGATATTCTGCTGGGTTTAAAAATCTTTTTCACGAAAATAAACAATAAAATGTAATTATAGTTTAAACTCTTTCGGCAGTTACAATCTTAACACTATTGTGTATCTGTACCTGAGTTTAGTGAATAAAATATTGAATGATTGGACCATTAAAATGAGATAGGTATTAACACAATTTGTTATATCATATAATTTAGCTCACATGTTAGAACGATTGTTCTAGCATATAATTTCAATCGATTTCAATAAATTAGTCATGTGATTTTAGGATTTTAAACCACAATCTCGTTTTTCACATTTAAAATTTTATCGACTTACCTAGATTACTGTTCACGAGGACATTTTATAGTTTTAATTAACAGAAAGAGACGATGTCTATGTACCATGGTGTTGTTGTGGCACTCGTTGCACTGGTCGAGGCGGTCGGGCCCCTCGCAGTGTGCGTGTCCGTTGCACTGACACTGGATGGTGCAGTTGGCGCCGACGTAGCCGAAGTCGCAGCGGCACACATTGGGCGACACGCACGCACCGCGCACACAGCCCTGCGCGCATACTGCCGCGCACACGCCACCAGCGCGCTTGTGACCCTCGCCGCACACGCACTCGTAGCCCGATGGAAGGTCATGGCACACCTACACATACACACTCATTTCAAATAAAATTCTATAAAATCTAAAATCTTGTAGCCAATTTTTAAAACTAGATACTAGCATTATAGCTAGCTATTAGGATGATCGACTAACCTAAATGTTAATTTAGATCACAGGACATTTATTGTTGTATTAAACATTTTTAAGTCTATTTATTAGGAGACAAAATATAATTTTTATGAGTAGCATAAATAAATTTCCAGCAACGTTCCAACACTACCTAGATATGGTGTTTTGGTGCCGGTATCACGAAATTAACTTCTATTGGTTTTACTTACAAAGTCATTTTAAAAAGAGAAGGTTGTATCATAAAAAAATTGCAATCACAAATTAAAAAAATTGCAATTAAAATTTTTATGTTACCTCGGAATCAGCTTTGCATTGGTGGTGATTATTTTCGCATTCGTTCTCCGGAGGGCATCGCGTGTAGTGCCATGAGAAAGTGTCATTGGTGCCGTTGCTTTGGTGTACGTTTGTGTAGACGGCGGCGCACGTGGTGCGAGTCAGGTAGTCCAGTGGCGAGTCTATAGAGCCCTCAGTACACACGCCCTCCCCGTTGGCGCCCTCGAGCGCGCACCAGCCGCAGTGCGAGTGGTGCAGACACTCCGAACACTGCTCGAACGTTCCACAGGGGGCGGGGCACTTGTTCTTATCTGCCTTCGTCAGCACCAGCCCGCAAGTGCCCCCCGCGCAGTACAGTGGCTGGTAGGAGGGCGATATGCACGTGCCGATGTAACTCGCCCAGTGACATTCGGAGGCGCCACCCTCGGCCCCTTCCGAGCTGAGGCAACTCTGACAGTCCGTGTAGTGATGACATTTCACAGGGCATTCGTCTTTGTTGTTGCCGAAATACGTGTGTCCTAACTTTAGAGCGACAGCCCTGAGGTTGGTTCGACCCGGCTCTTCGACGGTCGCGCACGTCCAGTTATACAGCAAGTTCGGATCTTCAGTTATGGTAGTCATTTGAGCTGTAAATTATTACAAATATATTAAAAAAAAAAAAAGTAAATTAATTTTATTTTATTAATTAATTATAAACATATTAAATTAAAAAGGAAGTTGATTGAATTTTATAAATTACGAAAACTTATGTAAAGAAAAAGTGTCTTTGAACGAAGTAAAACGAAATATGAGGATTGAAATCGAGCGAACCCTTTACCTGTTTTCTCTTGCACACATTTGACTTGTGAATCATGTTTATTGCAGTACTAGTCGTGAGCCGCAGCTGGCACACAGCTATCTTACGGAACAGTGCATAGCACCGATACGTTTGATTTTCTTTCTTAGATCACCAATTACCTGTTCTGTCGGCGAGTTTCGTCCACGCACACTGGTTGGAGATGCACTTGCTGCAGTCAGAGGACACGCACCGCAGCTCGGGACACTGGGTGGAGTTGCTGATGTACGTGGTGCCGGCGTTGCACTTGATGCTGGTGCACGACTCGTCCGTCGGCACACACTCTCCTACACAACGCAAATATTTTTACACTTAAGAACATTTACTGACATTACTTTTTTATTAAAGAATTACACAAACACATATATAAGATAGAGAAATACCAATTAACGACGGTATTCAAAACCGAGAGCTCTGGCGTACCGAACGTGCGTGGTATACACGCTTATGTTACCACTGCTCCGGTCTCTTATCAATAGTTACGACAGCAAGTATCAAGACATATATATAAAGCATCAAGATATAATATACCTTAAAAATTCATTGAAATTTTAATGTTTTAAGTTTAGCTAGTACAGCAAAAGTTTGTATGTAATTTAGATTTGATGTAACTTGGGATTATAATTCCAGACTACAATCAAATTACACAGATTTAGACATATTTATGATATTATTATTGTACCTGTATAACAGTTTCACAGCCCACACTTCACAAAAATTACCGCCTTGATAGTTCCCGAGACTAAATATTCCACTCTGGAAGACGCTTGATGTAGAATTATAAACGTTCTTGATGTGACTGGGGTATTTTGAGTATTTTAATGTACTCACCGACTCCGGCGGCGCAGGTCTCGCACCAGCGGCACACGGGCTTCTCCTCCGGGTACAGCGGCCACGCGGCGAGGCACGACGTGCACGTAGTGAAGTTCTCGCACGAGCGGCGCGACACCAGCTCCGCGTCGCAGGCGCCACCCGCATTAGTGGACACCATCTCGCCCTCGCACCCGGTCTTGTCCACCGCGTAGCACTTGGTGCTGTCCCCCGTGCTGCTGCAGAAGCTGCACCCCATGTGACTCCGGCATTCTAATTTACTGCCGCTCCACAGAGAGCATAAGTCGTCGGGCAGAGTGATGCGCGTGACCTGACAGTTGGCGCTGCCGGTCCAACCGCCCACGATGTATACGTTCCAGTCGCTCTCAGACTCCATGTCTATGGCCATAGCGTGCGCCATGGTCCGTGGGGGCGGGTGATCTAACACGCTCGTACCTAAAAATAAAAAGAAATAAGAAAATGTGATTCTACATCACGATGCACGTGAAATTTTTACTTGCCTTACGCGACAAATTAACGGACAATAATAAGGTGAGTGACGTTAATTGAGATGTGTATTCTTAACAGATGTGACATTGCTCAGATTAAAAAAAATAACTGTCGGTAAAGAAATGTTACTTTAAAAATTGTCAGACTTAAATTAAATGCCTTAGAATGTTGAATACAGACCTTTGGAAAGTTTCACCCACTGATTGCATTTGTAAATATATGCCACGAGCGAGTTGGACCTTTTATCGGGGACCGTCCTCCCGCCGAACACTATCATGTAATCGTTGGTCGTTACCGCTGAGTGCAGAAAAGTTGCTCGAGGCAGGTTGTCGTAGCCGTTGTTCAGAGTGGGGAACACCGGTAACTCGCTCCAGCTCTTAGTAGGATAATGGAAGGAGAATAACTTGTTTGATATTATCGTGCCGTTATATGTGTACATGATGCCTCCAAATATGTACAGACTCTGAGACGGAGCGTGGTACACAGTGCTGTGGCCGATTACTCCTACAGGCTTAGAGCCAACGCTCACCAATTTGATCCATTTATTGTGATCTAAATCAAATTCCCACATGTCCGACATGAACCCCTCCTCTAAAGAAAACCCACCGATCAGAACTAGACTTTCATAATCCTGATACTTTTGCATTGTCAGCGTGTGCCCGGCGAGAGGTGGCGGATTTTCGTCGGTAGTTTTGATCTCACTCCATCTTTGTTCCTTAAGACTGAATTGCCAAAAGTCGCGCAACGTTTTGTTATACCCAATTTTATCCTGTAAACTTAAACCTCCGTAAATGTATATATTCTGTTTCGAGTGGTAAATTTCTGTGGCGTGGAAATATCGTCCCTCCGGCATCTTCGCGTCTGGGGTCGCTTCGACCGTCACTTGCATCCACGTGTTGTTTTTGGTGTCATAGAATCTTATATCGTTTAACGGGCCGTGAGAGAGCGAGTACCCGCCGAACATCCACAAACCTCGTCTGTCCGCGACCAAACTGTGACCGAACCTCGGCAACGTCTTCCGAAGATGATCCAGGCCATCAGACAAGAAATCAGAATTGAACAGTTCAGTAAACACAAGCTGTGATTTATCGAGCTTGATAGAACAGTCGTCGCCACCGAAGCCTTCGCTGCAGAGACAGCGGCCGTAGTTCGTGTCGCAGACGCCTCCGTTCAGGTGCATACTACAGTTATTCCGACAAATTTCTACGTCGCAATCGAAGCCTCCGTATCCGTCTCGACATATACAATGCCTGTTGTTACAGACCCTTGGCCACGAGCAGTAATGTTCGCACGCCAACACGTTGTACACGCCTTCGAAACCTTGATCGGGTTGACTCTGTTTGTAGTGGACCGTCAAGTTTCCACTCCGAGCCTCGACGACTCCGGAGGAGGCTCCGTTGCAGAAAACTCCCAACAATTGACTCTGCTGATTGTTGGTCAGATCCGGCACGCCGCCCAGTCCGTCGTACACGTAAACGGCGTTCTGTTCGCACGGCACGTTAAAAGTCGACGCATTTACGGTGAACTGTATGATGGCGTCCTTTATACCCTCAGAAGATATTATCCATAAGCATTCCTTGGCTGGACCTAGAGACTTAACGTCCGGGTCAGATTTAAAAGATCCGATGCCCTCTGTCTGGGAAGCGTTCAGCATCCCTCGGGGTTCACACTGGTAGTAGCATCGGCCGCCGTGCCGCGGGTCGCCGTAGAACTTCTGCTTACACCGCTCGCAGTTCTGTCCCTCCGTGTTGTCCTTGCAGATGCAGTCGCCGGCGGACACGTCGCACACGCCGCGCGTCTCGTCCCCGTGATCGTTGCAGTCGCAACGCCGGCAGCCCTGGCCGGTGGTGGCGTTGCCGTGGCTGCCCGGCTTGCACGATTCGCAGAACTCGCCCTCGGTCCAGTACTGACACTCGTCGCAGCGCCCGACGCCCTTCGTACAGGTGGAATGATTGTGACAGCCGCAGTTGATGGAGCAATCGGCGCCCGTCCAACCCAGGTCGCACAGGCACTTGAACTGCGGCGCGCCCCCGCAGTAGCCGTGTACACAGTTGTTGTAGCACGTGCGCATGCAGGACTTCTTCCCGTCGCCGCTGTAGCCCTGCTTACACTTGCACGTGTACGAGCCGTGTGTGTTGTTACATATGGCGTTCTCGTGGCAGTCATGCAGCCCCAACCCACATTCGTCTACGTCGGGACACTGTGCGTACGCCCACCCGGTGTCCGTGGAGGTGACGTTCAACAGCGACGCGCAGTCCACGTGCGAACGCGTGAAGTCACCCTCCGTACAGATGCCGTTGATAGGATTTCCATGCGAGTGGCACCAGCCGCAGCCCATGTTGCGTAGGCAGGTTGCACACTGCGTTTGAGCCTGACACGATTTGCACTGTCCAGATTTCCTTGTGGCGTCATCGGTGGGTGAGGATGCCCGGTCGAGCCACTCGCGGCAGAGGCCGAACTGATACTCGCTGGTGTAGACACTGAAGCTGAAGCACTGACGCGTGGCCTCACACCATACGCAGCGGCCGGGATCGTCGAGACAGTGGTCGCAGGCGGCGCGCTCGCGGCACGGCGCGGGGCATTCGCGCGCACTGGTGACGGCGGCTTCAGCGCGACCACGGCGGGCGCAGCGCGCTTCGTCGGCCCACCACTCACAGTGCGCCTGCGCGGTGCAACGCTCGCAGCTGATGTGGTTGGAACAGTTCGGGCAGGCGGCGGGTTGCAGAGTCAGGTAGCGCCAGTCGCCGGCGCGCGCGCACGTTGCCCGCTCGTCCGCTCCACGCCGCTCGCAGCGCCCCGTGAGCTCGCACCAGCCGCACTCCGCGTCCGACAGGCACAGTAGGCAATTATCATAGGAGGAGCACTCGCCGCCGGAATACGGCTCCAGGAATTCGAAGGTGAAAACCTAGAATGTGAATATTCGTTTAAATTTCCTGAAAATCATTAATCTTTATTTAAATTTTAAAAAATATTGAATTACCACAGCTACATTAGTAACCTATGGTGGCCTAACGGCTGAGAATAAGCAGATAACGGCGACAGATCAGCTGCATCTGTTTGTGTGAATATTTATAAGCATTGGCATAGTAGATGAGCCGAATGCAGGTGAATGAGAATAGGTAACTTGGCTCATATGATATAAAAAAGTAATTCTAACGAAAAGCTCCAAAACACATTGTGAAACAACCTTTGCGCTCTCCTGAGACTTGTTATGCAACAGTTCCATTTTCGCGTGATGGTGAGAGGGGTACAGGCCCGTGTGGAGAGAGTCGTTGGCGTACAACTCCACGGCGAGGCGGCCGGGGCTCAGATGCGGCCACACCACCGGGGCACAGGCGGAGGGCTGGGCTGTTAGATTGGGGATGGACACAGCACCGTCTCCTAGGGTCAGCGACAAGTTGGAGTATCCGGCGCAGATGTGCAGCGTTTCGCCGGTCCCGTTCCAGCTCTGAGGTATGTGCAGCCAGCCCTTGAGTCTGGCTTCACTAGACCCGCTGAATATGTGATTGCTGCCGCCGCCGGTGCCCCAGTCCACGGTGGTGGCGTTCACGATTATGACGCCATCGGGATGATTCCAGTCGGCCGGCTGTTGGTACCGCAGGAAGGTGAGTCCCGGTCTCTTGTCCAACACCTTGCAGTCTTCGGGAACAGTGACCTCGGTCCCCGTAGTGCCCCACCATCCAGGCGACTCCGAAGGCGTGTCTTCACCGCATACCCCGTAACTGTCTACAGTAGTACAAAATCATGATTAAATAAATATATTCTTTTTCAATATATTTTTTTTTTAATTATTAGCACATATTATGCACACGATAGGCATTTATTTATGTGGCTAGCCAGAACAATTAAATGTTTGTTATATGTTAGATTGACTATTGAGAGGCCAAAATTTATAAGCTTTTGACCGCATACAAATGTTAAACACGAATTGTCATTGAAATATATACTATAACAAATAATACAATCTCTCTAAAATCACAAAAAATCTGCCGTTAAGAATTTTAATGGATATACAGGAATAACGAAAATTTAAATAGAGAAACAAATACGGTACTTACCATCTTTATGGTGACAGCGTGCGTTCTGCACGCACCAGTTGCACTGGTACAGGCCCAGCTTGGTGCTGACGGAGGCGAGCGGCGTGCGCGAGCTGTTCCCGCCCAGCGCCGGGCCGTGGATGAGGCAGGAGTGGCAGTCGCCGAGCGCGGGGCAGATGCCCCCGCACCGCATCGACTGCAGGTTGGTCGTGCAGTTCGACCCCACCGTGCGCCCGTAGCAAATCTGTCGAGGGCAACTCTTTCAATGATGAATTATGTAAGCGACGGTGTCATATATGTCATATGCATCTATTATCATTGATATAATAAGCTACCAGTATCCAATAGTCGCCAGTATCTACTAGTCGTAAAAATATCTGTGAAAACCAGGCGTGAAAAAACAATCGGACACATTATAGATGACGCATTCATAAAAACATCTTGGAAGGAAAGGTAAAAAAGAGGAAGAGGGTAGGTCTTTACAATGTGTATAAACATACACATATTGTCGGCGCAGCACGTGGATACGCACGCACCCGCTCGAGGTCCGGCGGGTATTGGTGATGATGATGCCATGGTAGTGAGCAGTAACTAAACATACATACATCGTCGGCGGAGCACCAGCCGCACTCGGGGTCGGCGAGGCACTCGGGCTGCGAGCGGTGGCGCGGACACGCCCACTCGGGGTCCCGGCCGGTGATGCCCGCATGCCAGCTTGGCACCACGAACGCCAAGAGGTCACCTGTCGATATCAACTTAGCATCATCATCATTTCCACGCCCGAAGCAAGAACAAGGGACATTTTAAGTTGAGCATGTGTTTGCGTATCCGTATGTCTTTCTGTGGCAGTGTAGCTCCCAAGCGCTTCATCGAATTGGATTGTAATTTTTTTTTCATATAAAGTCCCATTAGTCGATATAAAATATGATATTATCTTTTCGCATGTTCATAAAAATTTGTATCGAATGAAGAATTTATGTTTATACACTGGTTTATTGGTTTACTAAGTCTATTAGCACAATTCCTAATACAGTATCTAATGTCTGAGCTAAAATTAAAATAATTTATCCCTCTTTGTACTATTGTTACTACTAACATGATACACGTGACAGTTCTCATTGTTGTGACTCACATATTGTTAAACTGGAAAAAAACATACCTTTTATAGTTGGAATAATGTATGAAAAGTGAAAGGAAATCGGTCGTCCTGGCGTTCATTGGAAGAGGCCCACGTCCAGCAGTGGAAAGATAATGGCTGATAATGATGATGATGATGAAGGTTAAGTTTTCGAAAATGACTACGTAAATTATTATTATTGTTGTTGTATGTAAAAAGAGATACTGCTAATCGATAAAGAGGAACAATTTATTTCTAAATCGGAGAATCTGTAAACAGTTACGGCAGTTCCGTTAGCCTTGCCAAAATGATTAATTCCATTTAGAAGAGAATAGAAGCATTACACATCTTATTTTAAATTTAATTTGGGTTTAACAAATAAAACAACAATTGAGTAACGCCACATTGTAGTAAATATATTAAGATATTCCAAAACGTGTTCAGAACGAAAGCTCTAGATTCTCCAATATATTATTTTTATATCCTTTAAATACATTCACAAAGCAAATCTGTTTGGACAGAAATTATACGTATAGAATATATTTACATAATATGAATATATCGTACTGTCGTCATTTACATGTTGCATACATAATTAGCGGTTGTAGTCGTCGACGGATTACAAATATAAATAACATGGCAGAGTACGCTGTGGTGTGATTATCACACAAAAACTGCAGGTCCTTGCCTCCTCTGTGTCCCACGGGAGCAGGCGGGACACAAACATGAAACATCTCAGATTACCAATACGTGCGGTACTACGAATCTAACGTTTTCTCAACATTAGTACATTAATACATTTACTCGTGTACTTGCGTCCGTATCATTGACGTGATTCTTGAAAAATTCCAAATACAGTAATATAAACTGCAGAAAAAGTGTTATATTGGCGAGAACATGGGAGTTGTATGTATGTATATGTATATATATATATATATATATATATATATATATACCTAACAAGTAGAAATACAATTACTCACCATTAACGTTTCCGTGGTAGCCGCCGGCGATTAGCAATGTGGAGGGAGGTTTCAGGGCTGCCGCATGAGCAAACACACCCTGCTTCTTCGGATAGTACTTCCAAGCCTTTCCCAATACGTCTAGGGGGATCCAGGAGTGACAGCCGAGATGGTACAAGTACATCTGCCCGTCGTAACAGATCTCTTCCCTGTTGTGCCTGTGGGAGTAGCCACCAAACACGACTAAATAGTTTCCTGAAAAAGATTCGTACAATTTTTGTAAACAATATGATATAACAAATAGCGAAAATCTTTCTGGATGGAATGAATTGTCATGTGTGCTAAAGACTAAATTTTGTTTTACTAATGTAAGAACTGCATCAATTTACCACAGAAACTTATTGATTGACAACTAACGCAGTTTGATATTCAATCAAAATTGTTTTATATATTTTTATTGTGAAAAGTAATAAAATATTAAATGTATTTATTGTTCTGTAAGTTCATAAGTGTTGAGCATTTTTTATACAACAATATCTCAATCCTAATGTTAAGAGTTATTACTATTTTAAGCTACCCACGAGCATGTTAGCTTCATATACCATCACTGCTATTAAGTGTTAAGCGTGTAGGCATGTCCAGTACCTATA
>JAFELO010000685.1:245038-266613 GCA_017140195.1 Eumaeus atala | reverse complement strand
ACACTTCACCCCCTTCCCACCGGTCGATTCCGAGCACACCGCCCGGGTCGAAGTCGCGGTCGAAGCTTACCTGGAAGCCCCAGGCACGGGAGAAATCGCCACAGCGGCATTTCACTTTTCACCCAACATGGTACGGAACACCATCATGGGGTTGAAACCCAGAAAGGCCCCCGGGCTTGACGGAATCACCAACATGGCCTTGCGACACCTTCCATTCAAGACGATCGCCGCAGTAACGAGACTGCTGAACGGCATCGTCCGCACTGGACACTTCCCCACTAGATGGAAGTTGGGCCACATCATCATGTTGCAAAAACAGGGTAAGGACAGCTGGAGAGCAGAAAATTATCGCCCGATAACTCTGCTACCCACTCTGTCGAAGACCCTAGAGTTGCTCATACTGAGACAGCTCACCCCCCTTCTACCACTCAGAGACGATCAATTCGGTTTCCGACCCAACAACGGCACCACTCATCAACTGGTCAGGGTCACCCATTTGATCGCAGTGGCTAGAAACAAGAAAGAAACTGTAGCCGCCGTATTCCTCGACATGCAAAAAGCATTCAAATCCGTATGGCATAACGGGTTAATATACAATTTAAACCAAAGCAATGTGCCTAAACCTCTCATAAGAGTGATTGCGTCATTTCTCTCAGACAGGACATTCCAGGTGAGAGTGGACGGGGTCTTGTCCGAGAGGAAATGTATTCGTGCAGGTGTACCACAAGGGAGCTGTCTCTCGCCAGCCCTCTACAACTTTTACGCCGGGGACGTGCCTGTTTCCCCCGGAGTGACCGCCGCGCTCTACGCGGACGACACCGCCTTCTTGGCCGCGTCTCTTAACGCGAGGCACGCGGCCAAAAAACTACAGAGAACCCTCGATCTCCTGCCGGAGTGGCTCCAGAAATGGCGGCTGGCGGTCAATCCATCAAAATCACAAGCGATCACCTTTCCCAGACAGTGCACCGTTGGTACGCTCAAGGTACAGGGCGTCGCGATTCCATGGCACAGGACAGCAACTACTTGGGAGTCGTGCTAGACTCCGGACTCACGATGACTCATCAGGCCGAAAACGCCATCAGTAAGGCCAGATCAGCCACCGCCAGGCTGGCGCCACTCCTGCGGGCGAGTGCCATCCCACTATAAATGAGGATGGCACTCTACAACATCCATATAAGATCGAGGTTAACATACGCGACTCCTGCCTGGCATCACTTGCTGAGCGATACGAATAAGCGGAGGCTCCGTGTCGTTCAGAACAAGGGTTTCGGCAACTGGTCAAGGCTCCACGGTTCGTGAGGAACCATACTATACTCAGGGACCTGCGCGTCGAGCCACTTGATGACTTTGTCGGCAGGATGTCGAGCAATCTGTTCGAAAAGGCGGACGCGTCGGATCACGAGACCCTCAGGGGTCTCGCGCCCTGGCACGCCCGCCCCCCGGACAAATATAGCCCGTCGAGGGGGGGGGGCGGATAACCAGTTTCCGTACACCTCCCACACAGGCTAGAAAAAAAGATCACTAATCCATTTGACTTCTTTTTTTTTTCACAGGTTATATAGTTATATACTTGTATACATTTCTCCCTCTCGCTGGACGCTGCAGACCGCGCGGGCGGTGCCGAGTGGGACGTGACAACCCCGTTGCCACGCTCCCGCAAGGATACGGCCCGCCGCATCTCCCGTGACACCAACTCCACGGCCAGGACCCATCTATTTATTTTTCTTTCTTTTCTTCTGTTTGTCGCGTCTGACCTTTGACCTTTGCTTTTCCACCAATACACCGTACCGCAAACACAGCGTGCGACTCGGTGCCTGTCCATAGGGCCATCACAGGAGTGGATCCATACACGTTTCCCAGTTCGCTCTGGGACCTGTGAGAGTGCCCCTACAAATGGATAGACGCCGATCGTACAAAGATACCAATAGCCCAGGCACATAAACATATGTGCAAACGCACTTAGAGGTCAACACGACCTCGCATCGACCACAGCCTCGTATTGACGAGGCTCGAACAAACACATCTCCAGTAGGGAGCTAAGCTCCGGCCTGGACCCCCCTCGACCCGGCAACGGGAAGGTGCGAAGACATGACGAGTAGAGTTAATTAAGAATGATGGTGATGGTTATCGACGAAAAGAAAAAGCCAGTATATCACGATTCAACATACGAAATTATTTCCTCACACCACACGTTATCAATCATACGATTTGGTAGTAAAGTGAGGAAAGGCAATGGGGAAAATTTGATTTTCTCCCCTTTCCTGAGATGTATTGCCTATTGGTATCCCGAGGCTTTCGGATTGCTCCGAATTAAAAACCGAAGCGCGTTTGTCCTCAATACTTTCACTGTTTAAATTTTTATTAATTATTGGCAGTATTTATGGGTGATCGAAGATCCTATGAAAACATTCTGATTTATTGATGCCGCGTAAACATTCTGATTTATTGATGCCGCGGCTTTTGATGTTAGAGGCTAGCAAGTTAGGGGACTTGTATAATTTGTTTTCGAACCACCTGATGAATTTTTTTGTTGTTTGTTACATTACATCTTCATCAGAGATCTGAGCCTACTAAAACCACACGGTGATCCGAGTATGTTTCCGGGTCAGCAGATGTGTCACGATCCATATTAAAATTTATCTTGCTTCATCGCCATGCTAAATAAATGTTTGTAGTTAATTATGTTTTAGCTGAAAGACAAATACATTTTGATAGTATTATAGAATAATTATATAATTAGTTAATCTTAGGTGCTTACGGAAATTAAAAAAAAAAAACTTTTTTCTTCGTAAACACGTAAAGGTGTCTTTACAGAAACATGGCCAAACGGTCATTCAAATATCGAGATATTTTCATCAATGTGACGTCAGCTAGCACTTCTGTGAACTTGTCGGCTATAAGTTAAACTAAACGTCGGGGAAATAAAATACCAAGTAATTTAGTAAGCGTAGTCATGAACGTCCAACATTTTTAAGCGAAATTGCTAGATAGCATTTTAAAACAAAAGGCAGAATATCCGTTTTCTGAGTGTTTCCCGTAACATTATATATTAGCATGTGACAAGTTTAAGACCCTCGCACAAAGTAAATAGGTGCCATTATGCGGTGTAATATTTTTGTTGTTAAACGTTATTCTTTAATGCACCTGTGTACCTGAGAGCTCTACAGAATATTCGGTAAACTTTATTTTTAATGGGACCTCAAAACGGAACACAGAATTTACGAGACAATCTTCAACGCCAGAGGCTTTTAGGCGATGACAAAATTTGCTTAAGTCACTCAAGTTCAAATGAAGTGTTTCATTGATGGCGTAACGACTAATTTGATCCTGTCGGGATTCCGTTTTAGCGATGGTAATTCGATTTGTTCCACTTTTGGGTCCATATTTTAAAAGGTTAACGTCATTCACGTCGGCGTTCTTGAGTGTTGCCAATAATTTTGGAATAGTGGTTCTCGTAAATAAGCAAGTTTATATATATCCTTCTGTTTCTTTGTTCTGAGCAATAGCAGTCTTGAAAATGATGTAAGCACATTACAATATGTGGTTGATTGAATGTATTGTCACTTATTGATGGAAATTCATGTTATTTTTTTTTTTTAATTAGATAAATTTATATACGTTGGGACTTGAAGTTTGGTTCAGAGGTTCCTTTCGTGATGAAGATGAACACTTAAAGGAAATATATAAAAATACATTACCTGAGGTCATAGGTATGGGGGTGTGAATTTATTAACATGGAAACTTAGTGACATGCGGCCGTTGACGCGGGGTGCTGCTAGTGTAAGCTTCAGAATATTTGAACCGAATATTTTTTATGGAAAGGGGGCCTCCCCCTCCCTCCCCCCATGGGCTACCGGCTACTTACAAACCGCACGAAACGCGATACTGAAGATGACATTACACAGCAGTATTACATGATAATATTGTGCTAAATTTTATGCCATGCTTAAGGTTGGTAGGTTCCTTCTCCATAGGAATATGCTGAAAAATGGCACTGGAAGTCATTAGCATAGTTTTGAAATAACTCAGTTTACATAATTTCTGTTTGAAATTACCGACGCGTAACATTCCTCGTTGCCGTGGCAACAATTTTTTTAATTATGACGTTTATTATAGTTATTTAAAAAAAACCTAGCATGTATTCGACGACATTTTAAATTATTTCATGTCGTTAAAGCTTCGTGAGACAATATATAATGCAAATGCATCATACCCGACCGTGTATTCAGCAGCTGAGCAAGCAATTTGCGGTCGGCGACTCGGGGACGATCCGCCAACATTTGCCTTTACATACATTGCCGGCAATAACGCTAAGTAACATTTGTTCCATAAATAATACGTAATGGATAGCATTCACAATTATCACATCGTATTTAGAATCGCAACATTTCAACATTTCTAGCTGTAGGTCTAACTAACACTATCAAGACTTATATTGTTATTATGTTACCTAGCTAACAGGTTATAGATCACATCACAGTTTGATTGGCAATAAGGATAAAGCTGTGTTACTATGACAGTGAATTTACGTGTCCCACGAGAATATGTGGTAATATTAAACGGTTAATCGCGCTTTTGAGAACGGTGAGCTTTATTATGTGAGATAAATAGTGAATGGCAGACAATACTGGCCAAATGGAATTGGCCTTCCCATACTTCTTTGCTATTTTTGTAGTTTAGGGAAATTAATAACAATTTGTGATCACATAATGTTGGTCACGAGACTAAATCAAAATTGAAGGAATTAAAAAGTAATTTGTTTGCATAGCACTGGGGCATACTGTTTTTCTTAAATCGTCTAATGAAAAATACGATATAAGATCTATAAACTCTACCTTTGTTCACTTTCTTTTTCAAAGAAAGCCTTTGAAAAATAAAGTGAACAGGGCGGGAACATAGGGCCCGCGACACCGCGCGCGCGCGTGTTACAAAATTGGGTTTAGCACATGAATGTTAAAATAATTCAAACATAGAAATGTGACATTTTATTCATGGTATAAGGGGATGAAGAGCAATCGTAATCCTTTGAGGACTAACACGCCGTATAAAATCCGTACAGGGCCTATGCAGATGCGTTACTCATTTACACGATGTCCGATGGGTCACAGGACACACCATTTCCATCTCAAGCCTATTTAGCCAGCAGTTCTGGGACATTCAGTCCCAGCATTGCTCCATTATAATTCGAATATAATTAAAATAATTAATTTTTTTCAGTGCGGATGGTAACTACGAGGTGACAATAATGACGAAAGCGATCCTCCACCACGACGGCAAAGTCATATGGAAGCCGCCGGCAATATACAAGTCCTTTTGTGAGATTGACGTTGAATATTTTCCATTCGACGAGCAAACTTGCTTCATGAAGTTCGGATCATGGAGTTATGATGGTTATACGGTATGATTTATTTAATTTTTATTCATAGTGTAAAGGAAAAACGAACGGTCGGATCCTTGGAGTGTACCAATGCTGAGAGATAGAATATTTATTCAGAGGGCTAACCTTCTTCCTCGACCTCCTCCCCCCCCCCCCGCTCACACAAAGGGCGGGAACTAGCAAAGCACATCTATTTCGATCGATATGTCTTGGCGTATTATTTAAGCAAACAGTACCCTCCCAGTCGACGACAATTTAGCTGTAATGTAGCATGCAACCTTGCAAGATATAGTGCATGAACAACCGTGAATTTTGTAATTACAAGAAAAAAAATCTGCTCTTGCTTATTAGTATGTCGTTTGTTAAAATATAATATTATGCCCACTAAAACTCGTCTGTCACTGTCCACATGTAATTTATAAAGCTTTCTAATTTTTTTTATTTTAAAACATATTTTGTTATGTTGCGTAATTCACTTCACAACAAAGCTTCTAAGCTTATTATAATTATTTATTTGTTGCTGCAGCAAGTACCGTATTTTACTTCTGTAGTATCAAAGTAAAGTACTAATTTCGTTTATTCAAAAAAAGCACTAAGCTGATATAAAAACTGTGTGCGTTATTATCAAGAACTGAGGGAATATTTCATCTTTTCTTTTATTCGATGTAACCAATCTATAACTTTTATGGTATAAACCGGCATAAATTAGTAGATTAGTCGGCATAATTGTTTTAGACTAAACCAATTAAAAAAAAAATAGTAATGAGAAATATACAAGGGAAAATGACAAAACTTATTAGCAATATCGAAGGCAATACCGGAACATATTAAACGACATATCTCTAAACAGGTTTGCTGCTCCAGAATAACATTGGACTATAATTATATGTTTTTAACAATTGCTCTCCCTTTCGTTCTTTTCTTGTGTGTGCATTTAAATAATAAAACTCAATAAAGTCAAGCAACAAAATTACCGGTATAGCTAGCGGCATAAAGTGTTAAACTAACATTGGAAAATATACGCGCGCTATTTTGACTTAACATAAACAAGTTGTCCAGCACAACTTTTTATTTCTGAATTTATCATAAAATTGCGCTGAATTTATTAATAAACTTTTCGACTGCAGTTATGATCAACCTAACAGAAGTTAAATGACTGGCTCATTCTGAAGAGCTAAGATGAGGTGTTAGAGGTTTTGTATACAGATAACTTTAAAAGGAATAGACTTCGTAATTCCTTTAATGTTAGACTTATTTGAAAAAAAGAAAACAGTTTTTTCCAATGAATGTTTAGAGGATAAACTAATAAAGTATTTTGTTGCAGGTTGATTTGAGGCATTTAAAACAAACACCAGATTCCGATGAGATACGAATGGGTATAGACTTATCCGAATACTATATTTCAGTGGAATGGGACATCATGAAAGTACCAGCAACCCGAAATGAAAAGTTCTATTCGTGCTGTGAAGAGCCTTATCCAGATATAATTTTTAATCTTACGCTAAGAAGGAAAACTCTCTTTTATACAGTTAATCTTATAATACCGTGTGTTGGAATCTCCTTTTTATCAGTTCTAGTTTTCTACCTCCCGTCAGATTCGGGAGAAAAAATATCACTTTGCATTTCAATTCTTCTGTCTTTGACCGTGTTTTTCTTATTGCTAGCTGAAATTATACCACCGACATCCCTAACTGTTCCTTTGTTAGGCAAATATTTGTTATTTACAATGATGTTAGTTACATTATCGGTAGTTGTCACAATCGTGGTGCTAAATGTAAATTTTAGGTCGCCTGTAACGCATCATATGGCACCATGGGTGCGGAAAGTCTTTATAGAGTTTTTACCTCGAATATTATGCATACAAAGGCCTGAGAAAGAACCTGACGACGATGATAACGATAAACCAACAGAGGTAAGCAAGATATTGTTATGTATTAATATAGCCTAGTGAAATAGTTCATAAGATAATACAGCACTCATTTTTATGGTGATAAATATTAAGTACTAGTTGATGATAGAGTAAATTATACGATAGGACCTTCTTCGAGAATTCTTCTATCTATTTGTGAGAACCGTATGAAAATCCGTTCGGTAGACGATGAGAAAATCGATCACATACAGGCAGTTAGGTTTGGAAACTTTGTTTCATAATATGTATGGATTTATAATGGACAGGTAAAATCAGTAAATCGAAACTATTATAAACATAATAATTATTTTTTGCAAGTAAAAAAGGAAACACAAAGATTTTGTCTTATTCAAAATACTTAACTAACAAAACGAATTCAATGCTAGCAGAACGCTACTACTCAGCTAGAAGCCGTTTTAAAGAGAAACAATGTTAATCGTATCAGATACGGGACATATCTAGAAACACTTACTCGTATTTCGGCTCAAATCTAAATCTACTGTATTTTATTTGTATCGAAAAATATTGTACCCAACCCAATTTCATTCCATTTCGTTTTTCCTTTATTACTCAATGCCGCAAAGCTTAACGAGACCACGCAGCCTCTCTTATTTATGTTCCCCTAGTGAACGCAGACGTATCATGATATGTGAGTTGGCGAACGCGGTCTGAAACCGATATCCTACATACCCAAACCTACAAGATAACCCGCAACCCTTGTTGTAAACAAAATATTTCCTTATATTGAGAAAAAATTATACCTAATATCATGTTTTGTAAGATGGAGATGGACGCAATCTTAAAGTCATGGGAAAAGGCTATGATAATCTGGGTCCGAATAAATACTATAAATATGATGATTAACAACAACAACAACACGTTTTCACTCCAGTTCCAACGATAGAATAGTGTTTTAAAATTTTATTTGAATATTTTAGGTCCTCACAGATGTATTTGGAGGTGATGATATGGATGGGAAATTTAAAGAGTGGGGCTGTGAGGAATACGAATTACCCGGTATGCCGCCATCACCACCACCACCCCCGGGCGGTGATGATGAATTATTTTCACCCCCACCAGGTTCGCCTTGTCGACTAGACTTAGATGACGATACTCCATCTCTAGATAAACCTTATGTAAGAGAAATGGAAAAGACCATAGAGGGCTCAAGGTTTATAGCTCAACACGTCAAAAATAAGGACAAATTTGAAAGTGTAAGTATAATCAAATATTAGTAATATTGACTAATTGAAACTATATTAAAAGTGTATATTGATTTCAGGTGGAAGATGACTGGAAGTACGTTGCTATGGTTTTGGATAGGATTTTCTTATTTGCTTTTACGATAGCATGTGTTGTGGGGACGGCGCTAATCATATTCAGAGCGCCAACGTTCTACGATAACTCAAAGCCAATAGATATTCTGTATTCGAAAATCGCAAGAAAGAAGTTAGAGCTCCTAAAAATGGGAACTATGAACGATCCAGGTCTCTGAAATTCGTCTTACGTCTTCGGCCACTCGCCGCCGAAGACGTTTTGGGAGCTGATTGTGATGTGGTGGCATGGATGATCTATGTAAAGCTCCCATATGGGAATTGTGTGGCGAGAACTTATTGTGCTCAGTGTGTGCCAAGCGCGCGGTGCGCTGCGGGACGTCTTTACGCCGCTTGCGTGTCCAAAACCGTCTTTTTGTATATTATAATAAACCTATCACAAGACTGTGTCCATCGATAGTCGAAGTAAGTACGGAGTAACCTCATTAACAGATTTGTGTTTACTTGAAGGTGTATATTGTTTAATTAATTTGCATTTGCAAATAATATTATTTAATATAAACGCACAATACTGTACAGTTTTACCTGTTAAGGTTATGTTAATTTCTTAATTAAGTGTTTAATTCCTGAAGATCGCGCTCAATTTCGTAATGATTAGATTGTAAAAGGTACTCTTCTCTAAATGGTAATATAATTGACGTTAAAGGCATGCTACAGTCCGCAACGTCAGTTGGATGGATACTTTAGATACTATTTAGCAATGATGAGTTAATATTCTAGCATAAAACATTTAGTATTTTAAAACTACGTACTCGCGTAAAAATCATAAGGACAATATCGATAAATTGACGAATGGTAACTCTCCCTTAGTATATAATTATAATGGTAATGTAGATATTTTTAGGATTAATGCTAAAGAGATCAGGTACGGTGAATACACATGTTCTAATGCCATCGTAGTTGTAATAATAGACACGTTGCAACGGTGATATTGTTTAATTAGATATATTTATGGACACAATTGACTGCCAATTGTAAATTACCTTTTTTATAAAATAAAATCGATAACCTTAGATAGTTTGATAACTTATTTGGTTACAATTTTTTAATGGCGTGCCAAATATTGCCAGGATATGATAGTTTGTGTGAAGAATCATGTGTGTTTTTTATTCAGTTGGAGAATAAAATTATGTGTATACCTCATGTAGTTTTTTAAATTTTTCTGTTGGTTTTATGCAATCCCTAACTTTTTCTCCATTTGTGACGCCTAGAGGATGCTTTAAAGGAGTGAGAGCAACGCAAAATTCTTTCTTTCGATTGTGGTTATTAGATATATGTAATCTACTCTATTGTCACTAATGATCCTAGAGAACAGGGTAAAATTAGTACACGAATTTCTTCCTCTGGTCTGTATTACTATAACTTCACTTACTGTAAAGATTCAAATTACTTCTTGGCACCTAGTCTCTATGTCCTAATATTAAAATTATTATTTCGGCGTGGAATGTTAGTCTATAACGAAATTAGGTAGTCGGACGTTTTGTTTCTAGAGTAGTCCTTTGTTAGTCATGTATTTCGTTTCTCGTGTGTCCTAGATACTATTAGTAGCTGTTTTATTTCTTAAATTGTTCAACCCTACACTTGTTTTAAATTGTTTATTGTCACCTCCACACATTATATAGGGTAACGTAGTTTTTCGTCGTAATTAAAAAAAAATTTCGAGCCGCGTATTTGATATGTCAAAGTAACTCATAATAATGAATTAGATAATGATTACCTAGATAACTGAGAGGTTATTCATATTTTAATGAAGTCAACAGCGAGCAGATAGGAAAACAGGGATGGTTATATTTAAATAATTGCAACTGTTTGAGTGATTCGTCTTAATATTTATAAGTGTTATTGAATGTGTATAGCTGTTTTTGTCAATAGGGACAATCGGCTAGAGTAGATTAGGAGATACGTAAAATGTATTAATTAAAAATCTGACGATGGTTATTTATAAGTAACATCGTGGAGGCTCGCTAAAGGTTGAAAAACGTATATAATTAGAGCTGTCACTTTATAGGGAGACAAATCAATTACTAATAACACGTGCTCGTGCTTAAGTAAAAAGATAGAAATTTTATCATGATACTACCGAGAGTAGCAAACAGTGACATAGGGAAATATAATATATAATTGCTAACTTTACTCTTATCGGGGAACACGTTATATCAATTCTTGGTACGTGCACGGTTGCTATCACTTGAACAGTAAAAAGCCAAGTTTATCTTCGACGGAATTATTGCAAGGAATTGTTCACAAGTCACTGATAATATAATTCTTTTATAAGATACAATTATATCGGTTAATTGAAAGTAGGAATGTGCTATTGCACGCACCGAAACACACCAAATTAGTATTATCAATAAATTAAAGAATATTAGTTAAGTCCACCGGCTTTCCTCACTATTCTGTAATTATCCAACTTTTATTGTAGATATTTGCTAGAAAATAAACGGTTTGTTGTTATTTTTATATGACTGCAAATAATATAATAGTTAGATTTTCTAAAAAAAACACCATACGCTAGTATATGATTAGGTTAGTGTGACGGTTGTCATCCGTCGTCTATCTGTATTCTGAGTATATTAATAATACCGACTATCGTAAAGAGAATGATAAGTTAAAACAAAAGTGCGATTCTTACAATTATTTTGTCCGCAATTTTGGTCCTAATCCTCGATATTGCACTGTCATGAATATAAATTATGTAGAATAAGTCCCTAGGTTTGTTGAAATTTGATGAGCTAAGCTGATACAACGATTAGTAACCATACAAAATTAGCAGTTTAAATGTTGGATAGTTTTCCGTTTTAATTTAGTACTTCTATATATAATTATCATCGTTTATTCCCAACACTACTTAGCTCATAAAAATAATATTTCCTGTGATCCGTAACTTTGGTTGTATCTTGTTATGATGGTCTCAAAGACATGTCTATAGATTTATTTCCTTCGTTCATTGCTATTTGTCGAATATTTTCGTTCTTGGAGTCGATTTTATTGTTGTCGTGTTATCTGTCGGGTGGTAAACGGGTAAGTAGAGTAGTGACTTTGTGTATCTGGTTGTAGATAGGAAATAATAAATGTAATAATAATGTAACTCGACGCTAGAATCACACCGTCAATAAGTAATATAAATTCGGTATAACAATATTATGTAAGTGATATAAAGAATTAGCTTCTCAATGTTTATTAGATTTAGTCGACGAATGAGTCAGTTCGGAAGCGCGATGTGAGATAAATTTGTTGTTATTTTGTTTAGTTTATTATCAACAGTGTTTGGTTACTATTTCTTCAGTCTTTATTTACATACTATGACTGTTGTTAGCCTAATCACAACTGTCACGTTATGTATTATGATTATCTCTTTTGTGTTGAAGTAAAGTGTTAAAATTGTATTTTTATTACCAACGGCGGGTTTGTCTTCATCGGGTGATAGAGCTGCGTACTCATAGTCAGCTATCACATGGCTGTCAGTAATTTTAAGAAGTTACTTAACCGAAATGTTGGCATGTAAATATAGGGGGTCAACGTAGAAACTTAAAATAATTATTAAAATTGACAAGTTATTTTTCTACGTTCCTTTCACAGTACTTATAGCTAAATTAGATCTGTAGTAATACGAGGTAGAGTTGTTAATAGATTTGCTTCATACGCAATATATCATTCAGCAATAAATCTGAACAATTGTGTTAGGATCATTTTTAGGTTTATTGCTTTGTACCGCTTGTTATAAGTAATTGTAAGCCTTAGTTCGAATGGATAACAGATAATCCGTAACGCTTTATAATTAGGTTCATCGAAGTCCAGAATTTCGTATAGCAATTCCTTCTTAAACTTTTTGATACATTTTATTTGAATGCACTTTGTTCATCATTTATGAGTTTCTTTGTAATTGTACCTTTTATAATATTTATAATAATATCTACACTCATATATGTAAGTTAGGCGTATTTGAATATTTAATCAAACGTCTTCCAAAAGTGACGTAAGATATTTCTTTTTTATTTAAAGTAGAGAAACGAAAGTTAGAATTCCGAGTTTTGTCATACTCCATTTTTCTTTTATTATAACACTAAAATTACTAGCTTATACTTATAATAAGAGTATTATTTTAAACTGTAGTCTATAGCCGTTTTGATTTTAATTACTGTGCTCATAATATATACATATAGTGTAAGTATTGTAATTTTAACAAGAATCACACGAAATTTTCGTTGAGCTTCCAACACGATTAGATGTAAATATGGAAAGAATTCTCTCTTCACTTGTATGGAAACCGTTGTTTGTTATTTCATATATTACGAATATGTGGCGTTGGATTTTATAAAACTGTTCTTTACTTCGCTCAGATGAATGTCTTAGGCTTTGGAATACACTCAGATAAGGCACAGTATTAAGGTACTTCTACTTTGGTAACTTGATAAATTTTAAATCGGTTTCATAATACAAGTTATTCTTTTAAACTAAAGGATGAATCAAAAAATGTTAGGCTATTGTTGAAAATTTTAGACAAAAAAATTGGCATTCAATTTTTATTATATTATTGTGTTTATTTCGAAACAATTAACAAAGAATTTAGAATGACTAATCGCAACGACAAATTGTACCAGGAATACTTCAAATATTTTCTATATCTTACAGAAATCGGTGCTCCTTAAAAGCAGATTGTAACATTTTACCCTATTTAAGAAATTACTGCCGCAGTTACATATATTATGGTTAACGGCATACTAATCAGACAAAAGAATAACTAGTATAGAAGCGCCTTAATAAATAAGTTCGATGAACAACGTGTTGTGTGTGTCAATACTTTAGGATATTCCAATAAAGGTATGCATGTATTTATATAGTCTAAATGTGCTTGAAAAATACTTCGGTATATTGAGTAAAAGCCAGCAAATGTGCCAAATATTACTTGTAATGATTTTAGTAAGGAATGTCAAACGTTTTGATTTATCGTTCTCGACCTTGAGAATATGTGACCTTGAAAATAAAATATTTCAGAATTGAAAAATTTTTCAAAATTAAATCTGCATCAGTCTTTTGTTCATTTTGAGTATTTTTTTTAGAATAGTGGTTATCTTTGAAATTGGGGCATGTAATAAGTAAAAATAAAAATAAACAATACCTTTCTCATCTTTTTTCTTCTTCGAATTATTTCAATGATTCCGTAGACTATTAAAATTGCTAGATATGTCATCATTGTTATGATAATAAAATCTATCAAATTGATAATAAACGAAGAATCTATAAAAGATTGGAACTTTAGTTAACACTTTTTACTACATACCTTTCTTGCGTTAAATGTACATAAAACAAAGATGGCGCATTAAAACACTTCCGTTTTTACTCTTTGAGCAATACAATTTAAATTGAAACTGATACTTTTTAAGAATTATAATTTCCATTTTTAGTAACTTTTAAGTTTTTAGTTTTACATTTTAGTACTTATACCTGAACAGCCAACCTCCCGGCCCCTAAAGCATCGTATGTGCAGTATATTTTGTGTTTGCGACTACATAGCTTGTCGTTCAAATAGTTTTCTATATCTATTCATTTTGTGCTTCACATATAGTATACACATATACTTTAAATGTTAGGATGTCATTAAAATTTAGACGATAATGTATTCAATATTTAACTTAATGATTAGTCGCAAAATTGTTATTATTGAATTTTTGATATATTTCCCTCTTTGAGTCATGTGAGATCACATAATATATTTATTATATCCTCCTTACTTGGAGTTTCGATCGAAGGAATAACGGGCTTGGATGTGTTGCAAAAATACGAAAAATACTTTAAAAATTTAACTTTTTTTATAGTATAGCGGGACAAATGAAAAATCGGAAACTTTCAACGACGACCGACGTCCATGGACATAAGCATAATTATACCGATGCTTTGCCCTCCTTCTCACCTCCCCCCAATGGGCCCCCTACAAACCGCATGACACGCGACACTGTAGGTGTCATTTTACGGCGGTATTAAGTGAGCGAGAGGTACCGTTCCGGTCGTTTCGGCCCAATTCCGTCGCATAGGAGGATGTACAGTACCTCCTCCTAGGCAGCATGGCACTACCTCTTACTCGTTATCGATTATAAGACATTCAATTTTCATTGGCCTTATCACGAAAAAAAATAGCAACCAGGTTAAGTACGTTTATATAACAGCCACCAAAACACTAGAACATTAACCACACGGGTGTATTGATGAGTGGTACAAATAAATTATTATTTGTTACATTAATCAACACAATTGTATCAATATTCACAGATTATCTCGTCGCGGCTTACTCATACTTAAATTCTACAATGTCATCCAGATGTTAATAATTACTTAATAATACTGCAATTAATAGCAACTTTGACCCCCGCCCCCGCATATGACGCGATCTGCGTGATATCACCCTAGTGGTGTGACTTAAAAATTACTTTGCTTATTGCACTAACCACTATAGGGCACTACACTACACTACAAGGGCAAGGGGAAGCGCGGGGGGATTTGAGATCACAAGTGTGTCAACAGCTACATGTGGATTATGCTTTATATGAAACATTATTATTTTGTATATAAACTGTTGTTTTTATTCGAATCGATATCGTTTAGTGTAAGTATGTGTGTTTTGTGATTTATCATATTGTTAATATTGAATGTCCTTTGCTAGGTGTAAAAAAAAAACTTTTGGTTGTTTCGAATTTTTTATTTACCATTTTAGTCACGAGTAACGGCGTGGTTTTGGAAAAATTGTGAACAAATACGTAATTAAAGCACAAAAATGGTAAGGTTTTGGCTATTTTTTTAGACATCAAAGATAAAGCCAATAATTTATTTACTTGCTTAAACTCTCTGTCTCTTTAAAGTTTTAAAATAATCACCTATGGACTCTTTCTAACGAATATAACGCCAGTCAAAAATAAGACGCTTCTTTATGCTTTCGTGTGTAGAAATTCTAGGGTATTTCCACAAGCGTAATCTTCATATGATTGCATAATTTTCTGTGTTCTTGTTGTGAATGCAATAGTAGTTGAATAAGAGGACAAAAGAGAAGTCGAAGCCTTTTACTGACCACCATATAAATCAGCGTAATTGCAATACCGATATGCTACCCTCCTTCCCTCCTGCCCCCCCCAATGGGCCATATTATGCTGGCTAACAATAAGGACCCCTAACTAACTCTTATGGCTCAGTGACCCAAGATGAGCGTTGGCCTCCGAAAACAGAGCTCTCCAAATTTCTTGTTCTCTTCTCTATAAGTCTTGCACAATTTTCCGCCAATTATTGGCATGGATTTTGCGCTAGCCTTCAGCCGCGTCAGTCCAGCGGTACAATTTGTACAGCGTCGAACGCGCTCTGTATAATTATGGAATTGTCACAATCTTCACAAAACAAACGACAAGTGAAAATGGCGTATACTAACGAACACCACTAATAATAATAATAGTAACATAGTATTATTAAGAAACAAGAAATGACTCCTAAATTTATTTTAATATAAGGTACTGTAATTTTGCATAACACAATAATAGACTCTTATATTTAAAAGTAATTCAATAATCACTAAATTAAGCATAGCAAGATAACTTCGTTCAAGGTCATTTCCAAAAAAAAAAAAAGTAAGGTTTATGCACTATGCTATTTATTATAATTATAAGTTATAGCTCAATTAATGGGATTCTATGAAATGTAATTAAGGATATATATAAAGCATTGAGATAGTTAATTATAAGGAACGCAAAATAATATACATAACTTATTTAAGGTTAACATAAGTCCCATTTTATAACGTTAAAATTAATTTTAAATCAAGCACTAGCATACTATTATGAATACACTCATAACTTCTTACAGCTAACATTGAAATGTACTATAAATATAAACTATAAATATTAAATGTTATGCGTTAATAATAATGTCTGTGTTTTATTTATTGGTACCTAGACGGAGGTGTTTCCTTACTTGGCAGGACAAATCATGATGTTACATTTTTTATAGTTTAGAGTGCAAAGGAGTATCCGGAGCCTTTTGACGATTATCGACGACCGTAGACATCCAAATTATTGTCATGAAGATGCGCTGTCCTCTTATCCTCGCCTACTCCAATGGGCCACCGGTTAACCATGAACCGCACGAAATGGCTGTCACTTTACGACGGTATAATGTGAGCAGGTTATCCCTCCCCGGTTGTGCAGGCCTAATTGGACTGCAATGCAGCATGATATTTTCTTTTATTAATTAAATGCTAAAACCCTCTCTTACGATCGGAGGTGGGTGTAAAGAAGATGGTTCAGACTAACCGTTTTCTCGTAGATGGAATGAGACGCATGCGAATGGTTATATCCCTAAGTATAATAGTAATAATAATAATATCTATGGACTTATCACACCACGTTAGCCTAGTCCCTGTGCTAAGTACCGTAAGGACTTGTGTTACAGGTACTAGACAACGGAAAGACAATTAACATTGTCATATATTTACGAAATTTTATATAGCTAAGATTAATAAATACATATAATACGTAAATGAACATCAATGGCCTAGGCGAGATTCGAACCCGCGACCTCTAGCGTAACACGCGGACCAACCGCCACGTAAGTAACTGAGCCAGCCGGTCGTCTATAAGTGTGGTTCCATTGATCTCGTGATAGCTCCGTCATGAAGTATCGAAGAATTTCGGAGATAGAAATTCGCTTGCAAAAGGAACAATAGTAATCACAAATTAATGAAATAAACATACTAGCCATGATCAATTAGGGTAGTGAGAATGAACACGAGTGCATTCCATGGGCCCCCTAAAAGGAAAGCTTCCGCCGTGAAATTTGAAGGCTGTGTAAAATTGAGCAATTTGTCAAACCTCATTAGGGTTATTTGTGATGATGGTTATGGTCTCGTTCAGTCGTTTTTTGATTTTAAACCCCCCCCCCTCCAATAGGCCACCATCACAAACCGTATAGAATGATATATAACATAGCCATTAATTACTTTTGATCAACAATATTGCGTGAACGAGGATTGATTAATGGTATCCGTATTCGGCCGAATCCGTCTGTCTGCTGGAATAAATGTAGGTATGTGCTATCAATATCAATGCATTAGATGCGTTGGAGTGTTTTCAAATTGACTCTCATCACCGATGTCGATACTGATATTAGTATTGGTGCCGATAAAGATATCGGAGCTGTCAAAACGTACGAATTGTATATCTCTGATATCCCGATATCGGTGCGTAAAATAATCATACACCGCTTCAACACTGCAACGGAAAATCGTACTAGTATTATAAATGCAAACGTTTTTATGTTTGGTATTCTGTACCTCAAAACCTATTTAACGCCTTTGGATGAAATGTTGTTCCAGTGTCAGATTACAATCCGAAATGAGATATCCCACTAATATTTTCAACGCGAAATTTAGTAAGTACGAATGGGCGTTCGCGTAAAAACTACTTCATGGATTTTGATGAAACTAGGTAATGTTGTAGCTTTATGTATCAGAATAACACATAGGCTATAGAAATGTGTATTTTTCTCATGTTTTTTCTTACAGTACATACCATAGAAGTAGCCTAACGTGGTATGATAAGACCACAGAGATAATATCGTTATTACTATTATTATACTGATAAGCAGAAATATCTACAGCATAGAAGTCCATATATTTACAACTTTAGATAGGGTTGCCACCAGTGCTTTATAAGTACTAAACCTTTTTCAAATATTTTACTGTACAGGCTGATCGTAGCATTCATATACGTGAAATATTTTATTTGCTATAGTTAAAAGAATATATGTTTAGTAACTCCGAAGAAGACACAAAGGAATTAAAATCGCCAAATTATGCTCACCGGGTTCATGTGTTTTGAGGTCACAGATGATAACGCGTCTGTCCTCTTTATATTGGCATACAATATAAACGCCAAAGTTTGCATTTATAAGAAAATTCCACTACCAACTTATATGTTTAGTTTGCTACATACTTGTTCTTATATCTCATCGATACGAGATACTTAGCGTGCGAGTCCTGCTCGCTCCTGACCGGCACGTTATTTTAATAAAAAAAAGTGTGGATAAATCAATTGCCACGGCATGGATCGTTGATTTCGTGGATACATCATTAGCAGACGTTGCGGGTGGCTGAAGAAATGTAGCACTTCACCTACTGTTCTCGAGTCTTCCAGGACTCTGCCAAACAAATTAGTAAGTAAATAATAATTTTTTCTTTTTTCGGACCTATTACTGGTTGGCGGCGCTATTGCTCCCGCCTCAACTGTTCAACGGACTAGCAAAGACCTTTGTGTCGTCTGGTTTAGGGAGACGATAGGGGGACAGACACCCCTCTTTTCCCGCAGGTGGGCAGAGGTAATCATTTTTGGCGCTGAAAAGGGGGTGACGGTCGCCCTCCCCACACTAGTGGAGAAGCTCATTTATTGCTTGGCTCCAAAGAAAGAGGATGTTTTGCGCTACAAATCAGCAAGAAGCCGTGATCGTGATTTGTTTATTATTGTTAGACCTCTCACAAATCGCGTTATATTATGTCTAGTAACCTTAGCTATCAACTTACGAATACGACCTCGGGCTCGCATTCATAAGCGGTGTGTGAGTTTGTCATTCTGTCAGTCGTATGTGTTATAACTGTGACTACATGTAAGGTTTCAACTCCTGGACCGGTTCGAGGCGGCGAACATAGTATTGGTTCTAGCAGAAAAATGCATTTACGCACCATCCTGCCGACCCAAGGGGGCCTGAAGTGTGTGTCGGGCTCTGGTCGTGAAACGATAGCTACTACCCACTAAAACTGATAGCTGTCCGTTAGCTGGCCCTATTATATAAAAAAAAAACTTTATAGTTTTTTCTTTTTTTATAATAGGGCCACCCCCCCATTTTATAGCATCACACGGAGCGGGTAGTTTTTATGACTACCATCGCTGTGTTGGCTTCTTTCTCTCTGTCTATCCAATAGCACAACGGAAAACCATGAACCACACGAAATGCGACATGTGAGCGTGACGTCATTTTTTATAGTGCAGGGGCTAGACGAGGAATCGGAGCCTTTTGAAGAAATTCGACTCCCATATACTTCCGCATTATTGTTGTCATCCAAATGTGTAACCTTCCTGTACTCCTCCCTTTTAATGGACCACCGGATAATCACAAACCGCACAGACTCGACAGCATTGCTCTCGTTTTACGGCAGTGTCATACCAGAAGTGCTTTACGGTCGTGTCGGCTGAATTCGGCTGCAATGCTCTTCCTCTTACTAAATGTATGTCTCTTATTTATTCTCAAAAAACTATTAAATAGACCAGGACAATATTTGGACCAGATATAGATCTGATATTATTTCAAAATACTGTTAATCTTGTTAAAGACACGGAGGGTTCTATGAGAATAGGTTTTTCGCGAGCTAAACGGCTATACAAAACGTACGCCAAACAATCTAAACACTAGACCTGTGAAATATAAAAAAACGCAAACAGAGCCTGGATATAGCCTAGTTTTAAGCGCAGCATTCACAATTTGTTCCTAAACTAGTGAAAAACTCGTACGATTCTCGTATTCGTCTGCCTTCCTGTACTAACTATTTTAGCGAACTAAACGAAAACACATTGAGAGCGATCAACAAAACGGGATGCTAAAAGAGAATATAAGCCAAATTCGAGCGCTAGGGTGACCATGCCGTTTCACTTGAGACAAAATATAGGTATTTATTGGCGACAGCTATAAGACAACATGTCTCAAATATAAAATAATTAGTGTGAAACATAGTCTCCAAAAGCTGCGTATCTGTATGTTATCAATTATCTTAAGCCTAATGAATGGATTTTCATGTAGTTTTCACCAATGGATGGAGCTATTCCCGAGAAAATTCTTTGCGCAATTTGTTAGGGTATCCTAGTATTTTAGTTAGGTAGATAAGTGTTGTTCACAGGGGAAACCAGGGTGCAACGATGTTATAAAATAAATTTAAAAATTATAATTATTATTATTGTTGTGTTTTCAAGTAACAATAACTCGATAATTCATTTAATTTTGACCATTGGCTACCACAATAACGTGAAAGTTGGTCTGCATGTTACACCAGTGGCTGGGGGGTTTTAATTTTACTTGGGTCAGATTTATATATGTGTTTTATACATAAATTTTGAAGTGAATGTTATTTTAATTATATTAACTATTTCCGTTGTGTAGAATAAACATTTAAGTTCTTACGATATTGAGCACCGCACCAGGGTTATGTATCTGTAGATCTGTCGTACGATAAATCCACATATTTTTATTATAAACTATGAAATGTTATTCCTCGTATCAGGCAATATGTACTAAAAAGTAAATAAATCGTAGAGCTATTCGTTGAATATTATTTTATGCAACTGCATAACCCTACCTAAATTTTAAATAGTAAATTAATTGTTTTTTTATAAAAATTGGTAAGTGAACCACTGTTTATGTGTATCTACAATAGAATATAGCAAAATAAATAATTATTGACGTAAAAATATTTTTAGGAATTTTATTCATAAAATGAAGCTTATGGATACCCTGAATTTGTTGAAAAACTATTGCAATGTAAAAAGCAATGTTGATTTTTATACTGTATAGATTGAAAACAATACGATGCTGAATTGCACGAAATAAAAAAAAATATATATTTACAGAACAAACGCTACGCAGACGAAATTGCGGCAAACACGTTTTAACATTGATAGCCAGGGTTGAGCTTGTTGTGATGATAATAAATCATTCCTAAAGCGGAGTGTTATGTGGAAAACGTGGAATGTGTCATATTTTTTATACAATTTGTGCTACAGTTACTACTACTACTCCTGGTTATCTTCGCAGATGATCTGCGAGGGCTACGGGCACCAAGGCGAACCTCATAGCCCGGGTTGTTTCGCGAGGTGACGACTATCCCTTCGGTAGCGGAGCCGCATTCTGCGGGTTTGCCATCGTGGCTTATGGGCTC
>JAFELO010000685.1:200510-233990 GCA_017140195.1 Eumaeus atala | reverse complement strand
CGAAGAGATGCAGACTTCAATCTGCACCGCCTTAGAGAAGGCCACCGAAACTCTCTCGTACTCAGGCGCCAATGGCAAGGACAAACTGCCAAGAAGCCTCCAACTCCTTCTCGAAGAGAAGAGAGCCACCCAAAGAAGATGGCAGTCTATTCGCTGCCCCACGATAAAGACTCACCTGAACCGTCCCACTGAGAGGGTCAAATCTGAACTTGCGGCTTTAAGTTCGGACAGATCGTCGAGGAGAATCGAGGAGGCCGGCGAAGACTGGCAGTCACTACGGGTCCTGACGCGCACTCTAACGAAGAGGAAAGCACCAAGTAGGTCATTAATACACGGAGACGGCACTACAAAATACAATGCCCCAGACAGAGCGGAGATATTCGCGACCCATCTGGACGCACACTTCACCCCCTTCCCACAGGTCGATTCCGAGCACACCGCCCGGTTCGAAGCCGCGGTCGTAGCTTACCTGGAAGCCCCAGGCACGGGAGAAATCGCCACAGCGGCATTTCACTTTTCACCCAACATGGTACGGAACACCATCAAAGGGGTGAAACCCAGGAAGGCCCCCGGGCATGACGGAATCACCAACATGGCCTTGCGACACCTTCCATTCAAGACGATCGCCGCAGTAACGAGACTGCTGAACGGCATCGTCCGCACTGGACACTTCCCCACTAGCTGGAAGTTGGGCCACATCATCATGTTGCAAAAACAGGGTAAGGACCGCAGGAGAGCGAACAACTATCGCCCGATAACTCTGCTACCCACTCTGTCGAAGACCCTAGAGTCGCTCATACTGAGATAACTCTTCCACCACTCAGAGACGATCAATTCGGTTTCCGACCCAACCACGGTACCACTCACCAACTGGTCAGGGTCACCAATTTGATCGCAGTGCCTAGAAACAAGAAAGAAGCCGTAGCCGCCGTATTCCTCGACATGCAAAAAGCATTCGACTCCGTATGGCATAACGGGTTAATATACAAATTAATCCAAAGCAATGTGCCTAAACCTCTCATAAAATTGATTGCGTCATTTCTCTCTGACAGGACATTCCAGGTGAAAGTGGACGGGGTCTTGTCCGAGAGGAAATGTATTCGTGCAGGTGTACCACAAGGGAGCTGTCTCTCGCGAGCCCTCTACAACTTTTACGCCGGGGACGTGCCTGTTTCCCCCGGAGTGACCACCGCGCTCTACGCGGATGACACCGCCTTCTTGGCCGCGTCTCTTAACGCGAGGCACGCGGCCAAAAAACCACAGAGAACCCTCGATCTCCTGCCGGAGTGGCTCCAGAAATGGCGACTGGCGGTCAATCCATCTAAGTCATGAGCGATCACCTTTCCCAGACAGAGCACCGTTGGTGCGCTCAAGGTACAGGGCGTCGCGATTCCATGGCACAGGACAGCCAACTACTTGGGAGTCGTGCTAGACTCCGGACTCACGATGGCTCGTCAGGCCGAAACCACCATCAGAAAGGCCAGATCAGCCACCGCCAGGCTGGCGCCACTCCTGCGATCGAGTGCCATTCCACTAAAAATGAGGATGGCATTCTACAACATTCACATAAGATCGAGGCTAACATACGCGACTCCTGCCTGGTCACTTGCTGAGCGATACGAACAAGCGGAAGCTCCGTGTCGTTCAGAACAAGGTGTTTCGGCAACTGGACGAGGCTCCAAGGTTCGTGAGGAACCAAACTATACTCAGGGACCTGCGCGTCGAGCCCCTTGATGACTTTGTCGGCAGGATGTCGAGCAACCTGTTCGAAAAGGCGGACGCGTCGGAGCACGAGACACTCAGGGGTCTCGCGCCCTGGCACGCCCACCCCCCGGACAAATATAGCCTGCCGGGGAAGGGGGACGGATAACCAGTTTCCGTATACCTCCCACACAGGCTAGAAAAAAAAATCACTACTAATCCATTTGACTTCATTTTCACAGGTTATATACTTATAAACACTTCTCCCTCTCGCTGGACGCTGGATTTTTTCTTTCTTTTTTTCTGTTTGTCGCGTCTGACCTTTGACCTTTACTTTTCCACCAATACACCGTATCGTAAACACAGCGTGCGATTCGGTGCCTGTCCATAGGGCCATCACAGGAGTGGAACCATACACGTTTCCCAGTTCGCTCTGGGACCTGTGAGACCCCCCGACAAATGGATAGACGCCGATCGTACAAAGATACCAATAGCCCAGGCACATAAACATATGTGCATACGCACTCAGAGGTCAACATGACCTCGCATCAACCACAGCCTCGTTTTGACGAGGCTCGAACAACACATCTCCAGTAGGGAGCTAAGCTCCGGTCTGGACCCCCCTCGACCCGGCAACGGGAAGAGTGCGAAGACGTAACGAGTAATAATTGGTCCGTGAACCGACTTACAGACAATAAAGTTTTTCTTAAAGTTTCAGAATTCTATAAGGTCTGTCTTCGGATCAAATACGAAAACACCTATATACCAGTTTATGCTCACTAGATACTGTGGCGCTGAAATCTATCAATCACGAAAGTGCCAACGACATATCTGAAAATGTCGCCCGTCGTCATCATTTAATTTCGTGACTCCATTGGTAATTCTGTATCCTTGTATATTGTTTTTGAAAAATTGTACACGCTGACTTGTATGTTCCGATGATTGATGTTCTTTACTGACGCTGGAATATGACCCTGCTTAATGGCCAACCTGCACCCTGATTCGGTATATTTTTATATAAAACATCGACGTTAAGTCGAACAAACACTTTACTAATTCATTACGAGGAGAGTCTAGTGCTAATATAGACAGTGAAGGAAAGCCAGGCTTAAAGGTCTACATTGAAAGAGACAGCAAATATCTCTGCATCTCTTTTTTCATTAATTTTTCTATGCATAATGCGCATGAGAAATTATATAGAAAAGATAGCAATGCATTCTCATCTTCCTTCTCCATTCACCAAGAAGGCCGTTCGCCGTCATGTAATACTGCCTATGACATGCCTATATCGTTATGGATAGACTCCATATAGATAATGTATTACATATATAATAGGAGAGTCTTTATTTCGCACCTGCACAACAAAAGTAACATGACTCCGATAAATCTGTTACATTAATACACCACACCAAGCAAGCAAACAGATTGACGACCTCCAGTTGGTAACGTGGTGATTAGAGTTACGACAGGGGTCGCGGGTTTGAACATATATATGTATTTCTATAACAAAAATCTTAAATACATAATCAGGACTAACCCTGTGATAAGTCCACATATATTATTATTATTATTATAGAACATGCTATAAAGAAGAAAGATTTGGTCGCCATTCAAATGTCGATCAACGTTTTCTTCATCACTGCGTGATTAATAATTAATAATTACTTACGTGAATAGTGCGCGAAGTAAATCGTGAACCAGTGAGTTTCCCGGAGGAGCCAAATACTTTTTCGCTTCGCATATACCACGCAAAATACACGCCCGTCCGTTTACGTTGTGTCTAAAAAAACATTACATGATATTACACTTTTGCAATCAAATGTATAATAATATTTTTAAAACACTTAAAATTTTTTATTTAACTTTTTAAATTTAATAATAGCCAAACAAGCGCTGTCCTGTTTTGGTGTCGCAGAACGTGCAATGTTTGTCCTTGTCATACTTCATTATGAGTTTATGGTTGTTATGAACGGCGAGTCATTTATATGATCACTATAATTGTGCTGATTGTAGCTTAGGCAGAGATTGTGTCATGCTTCATACGAGGCAGTGCCATGCATAGTGCATGAAACTACATCCTCCTATGCAAATCTCGCTCACATAATACCGCCGTAAAGTGACATCTTCAGTGTCGCATTTCGTGCGATTTGAGAGTAGCCGGTGTTCCATTTTGGCAATATGGACAACATGGGCGTCGGTAGTCGTAAAAAAGGCGCCCTTTTCCTCGTTTGCCCCCTGTTCTGTAAAAAAAACCATACCATTGATTCATTATCAATATATTGGTAGTGCCATGCTACATTGCAGTCAAACGGGGGACTACTACTCAGCCACAATCATTCCACTCATGGGTAGTGGACTTTTAAAAGCTGTCGCATTATAGTCGGGACGGTCGGGCACCTTTTACTCACATAATAACGTCTACAGTTATGCAGCTATGCAGATGTGTAAGACGTACGTCATCTATAGATGTCAGTAGTGTAAAAGGCTCCAACCGATGGTTTGCGCACTTCAACTATATAGAAATTAAAAAGACTTAACACCTCGTCTACTTAATCAGTATACCACTTACTAATATGAACTTAACACCTCGTCTACTTAATCAGTATACCACTTACTAATATGAACTCTAATAACTGTCATGAAGATTAAAATATACGTAATAATAAAAAATTGTTTACAGACGAATTAATAACCTCCCCTTTTGTGAAGTCGGTTAAAAGTTACAATGAAATCAATATTTAAGTAGTATTGTAAAGAGGTTTGAAAACTCACAACTCGAGTCATATCAACTATTTAGGGACCATTCATTGCTTGCGTATTGCTTATAGAAGTATTTACTGAGTACTAGTTTAACAAATACAAAGGTACACTGAACTCATTTTTTGTTTTATCTTTGACTTCTGGAAATAACAAAAAAAACAAAACTTACACGCTAATTGCGTTCTGAATTTTCTCCCAAAACTCTCGCTTTTGCCGATGGTGTAATTTCCGTCTGAAGTGTGCGTTCGTGAAGTTTGCATCAGGCATTGGGTACAGAACGTCAAGTTCAAACGACAGGGTCCACCCTGAGGGAGCGTGGGTCATGAAGGCTTTCAGTAGTGACATCGTTATCTGAGAAAATAATGCTGATAGGTAAAAAAACGAGCAGGGGGAGCCCTTGGCACGTCTGCACTGACCACGCTGCTACGCGCATCATTTGCCACACGCACCCTTTGACCGCGCCCTTTATCGTCCCACCTTATGTGACTTAAAGTGTTCACTGTGGCACGGACCAAAGAGTATAAGTGGGATTTTTAATTTCCGGTAACAGTCTGAGTCAAGCAAGTAACACCTCCGTGCCACCCCCGTGCCTCGGTAAGCACCATAAACATTACCTGCACCTGATTTCTCTCCAGTTGAGTACACCATCGCTTGGAATATGGAAACAACCGAATTGAGAGTAAACTTGTATAGCGCACAATGCGCGAAGCTTAGTACCAATCTTTTAGTTAGGGGCAATGTCATGCTGCATTGCAACTGAATTGGACCGGCATGGCCAGAAAGGTACTTCTCGCTCATATGATACCGATGTTATGTCACAGATATACTGTCACGTGTCTTACGGGTTGTGAGTAGCCGTTAGTACGAGGGAAGGAAAGCAGTGTATCTCCATAATTATTATGCAGATGTTCATGGACGTCGGAAAATATCAAAAAGTTCACACTGTTTGCCCACTTATAACATAGAAAATAGTGTTTGGTACTCGTAACAAAAATTTGGACTTATTATGTACGAAAAATTTGTTGTAGTTTTGGAAGTGATATTGTCACACAAGCATCGCTGAGGAAACTTATGTTACATCTTTTTTTTATATTTAAACAGCAAACCCATTAATTATGACTAAATACATAGAAATATAAATTTCAAAAACACTCACAAAATACTCACAATAAAATTTGTTTGGTCTGGAAAATTCAGATATCTCCTTTTCCTGATTTCCACAAGCGGAGTTTTTTTATTGGGACATTGAGATGTATCCGTACTCACTGTGATGACAAATAATATGAGGATTATAAAACACAGCTGCATTGTATCGACTACCAGTATTACAACTATTTGATCTCGAGTTGTTCAACCCATGTCAGTTACTCCGACGCGTTTATTTGAATAATGTGATTGACGACATTGTCCTTGTCAGGACCTGCTTAGTGTCAAATAATTTATTTCATCCAGTTCCATGTGCTGTGACACCGTCGGGGAGAATTTCGCCGCCTTAGCCATGTTGAAGACAGGGGTCTATCCGTCCTCTGGCTTCGCGTAGATAGTGACGACCACTTTCGTGTATATGCGTGCGTGCAGAGACCGTAAATGTGTCTGATGATTTCTACGGTCACCATGCTGATTGGCTCTGTTCACGCTCCACCGATCATGCGGGAAGATTTTATGTGACTTCGCGTTGTCGCCTCGCCCACGCGAAATCCATATGTAGAAGATCATACACCTTCCCTGCTGGACATTCTGTTTACCTCTCATCCGGATAGCTACCTGGTTACAAGCAGGACGTTCCCAGCGTTACGAGGGTGTGCCGTTGGGTTTTTCTCGAACAGCTGTCCAAATATATGGAATCGCTTCCAAGACACTGGCAGTATTGCCAAGAGACCTGGTTTAGCTTGAGTTCGCATAACTCATGAGGATCGGTACATCCAACTAAGCGCTCGTCGTGATCGTACAGTAACGGCCCGTAAGTTATAGCACCACCTACGGCTGACAATGGGTACCCGTGTCAGTGATCAAACAATACGATCGCACGAAGACCAGCAAACGTGAAGACGACGAGTTCAACGTGTAAACCGAATAAGATTCTCCGATCGGTATTTGAACTGGGGGATTAATCAGTGGGGCAAGGTGCATTTTACAGACGAGTGCAAAGTAAAATTTCTTAATGATGATCGGCGTGTTAGAGTGTAGAGACGACGCGTCGAGCGGTTTTCGGAGTCCTGCATTCACGAAGTTGACCGTTTCGGTGGTCCTAACGTAATGTTTTGGGGTGGGATCAGTTTACACGGTAAACCGAGCTCACCATTTCAAATTCGGGTACTGTAACTGCAGAATGTTACATCGAGAACGTCTTCAGGACTCAAGTGATCCCATTTGCACAGCGAGTGGGGCCTGGATTCATCCTGATGCAAGATAATGCCCGTACACACATAACTCGATCAACCCAAACTGTCCTAGAACGGTCTCATATTGAGGTATTACCATGGCCAGCTAACAGTCCGGATTTAAATCCGATCGAGCAATTGTGGGACCAATTGAAACGAAGAGTTAGAGAGAATGAGCAAGGGGTGTACAACCAACGGCAGCTGATTGACGCTTTAAAAGAGCTTGGGAGGAGATTCCAGATGAAAACGTGAGGAAATTAATCTAGCGTATGCTAATAGGAAACAAAAGTGACAAGGACATTAGTTTGTCTTTTTCCAGTGATTTCTTTTGTTCATGTTTTTCATTCAAAATGGCCAATTTTATTATGAACATAAAAAAAACAATTCATGATCATTATTTTAAGCAATTGATAGCCTATATTATAAACAATAACATAATTTTTTAGTCACATAAATGAAACAAGTTAATCTCTTTGTTATTTTCATGATACATCTAAATATCTTAGTGGCCCTTATTTTGTTTTGAGTAGTATATAATTATTAATTCACCAATTACTTTCGGACTGTTCTTCTATCCTTAAATTCAATAGTGGAAGATTATTCTGACATCATATCTTCATATTAAATCCAAAGTTGACAATAGAAAAGAAGTAGAGCTCTAAAAACTGAAAACTACTTGTTACATTCCATCAGGTCCCAAAAAAAGTGACCGCTCGGACCCGTCCAACTACTATCCTACTGCAACAACCCCTTCTCTTTCAAAGATATTGGAAACAATAATCAGATCATATCCTGCGGTACGTAGAGGAGAACATAGACACTCAACGAATGTCAGTACGGTTTCCGTAACGGTATTTCACTGGTGACTTCCTAGCTTACCTGCCGCATGGATGGGCGTAGGCTGTTGAAACGAAGGGGGAGGCGTTGGTGGTAAGCCTGGACATAGGAAAAGCTTTTGATCGGGTTTAGTACATAGCACTTCTTTCCAAGCTTCCGGCTTTTGGGATTCCTGTGAAATTATGCGACTGTATTGCCTGTCTCTTTAAGAGACCAGCGTAGTGTTGACCAGGCTGTGTTCTGTCTTCCACTCTGTTTCTCCTTCCTATCATTGACATACATCAAACCGATGGTGATCGTTGATATGCGGATGACAGCACCGGCGACGCTCTATATTCGAGCCGCGTCAACGTTCCGCGGGAAGAAGTTTACCAACACCGAAACAGGCTTGTGTCTGAAGTCGAGTCTTTGTTACTAAGAGTTTCTGAGGGGGGCTGACCAAATCTTTTCCGATTTCACCTCAAAATGACACAAGTTTGCACGTTTACCGTTAAAAACACCATTTGTTGTTCCTCCTCATTTTCAAAACACTTCCCTAATAGTTTCAGTTAGAATTATAATACTTGGTCCCAGAATCTAGGGTAACGTTCAATTCCGCGGTCACTTGGAAGTAAAGGCTAAGTTAGTCTGCCCGAAATATAAGGCGTGCTCAGTAGGGCGAAGCAGTAATTCGCACCAGCTCATCGGCTGCAAATTCGCAATGTGCAGATCCTTTCGCACATGGAGTACTGCTCCCATCTTTGGGCTGGAGCCCCGCAATACCAGCTCATGGTGGCTAGAATCGTCGATAGCCAAGGTCTTTCCAATCGGCTTGATACTCTTACCATGCGTAGAGATGTCGGTTCACTGTCCATATTCTACCGTATTTATCACGGGGAATTTTCCGAGGAATTGCTTGGACTAATGCAGCTGAATTTTATTACAGGGTTTTTCGTTGAAATTCGAGATTTTACCTGCACCATGTTCCGAAGTCCTCTACGGCTCGTTTTAAGCGCATTTTTTTCCCACGCACTACTTCTTTATGGAATCAGCTAACCCCTTCGGTATATCAGGACCGACACGACTTAGGGATCTTCGAGAAAAGATCCTATATATTTCTAAGAGACCGGTAACGCAGCTTCTTCTCGGATAAAAGTTTTTTCTCGGATACATGGGAAATATTAGAGAAAATATGGTTAATCAATAATTCAAAAATTATAAACTTTCGGAGTGTTACAGTTATTCGCATTAATCGATATTTTAGTTCTTTTGAGATTAATGATAGTGTTCATTTATATGGGAAATATTAGAGAAAATATGTTTAATCAATAGTTCAAAAATTATAAACTGTCGGAGTCTTACAGTCATTCGCATTAAGCGATATTTTAGTTATTATAAGATTAATGCTTATAGTTCATTTGACTCTTGTCAATGCATCTAACAAACACACTTCTTAATGTGATAGAACCCAAGAGATCTTAACATAAATTCAGATATGGATAGAACTTTGCGGTTTTGCCAGCTTAGTACCATACCAGGCATTGCGTAAAAATATTTTTTACCTGTACATGTCATATCCATACTAATATATCGTAGCAAATGCCGACTCGCCTGTTCAGTGACCCGGAATGTTTGATCAAAGAATTAGAACATGACTGCCGCCTTCGCTCATTACGTTAGTCATATTTAACACCTCCTTGGAATTTATTCAATTTCTAAACAATTTTCCAAATCTCAACCTTTTTTTACATGTCGTAAGGTATACAATAAATTGGTAAATTTTTCTTTACATTATACATGAAGGGTTCGTGACTTCGCTTAATTATTTGTGTGCACAAAAAATATAGAAATGTCGAAGAATTTCGTACTTGTTATAAAATTATTTAATATTGGAAAGAGAAAACGAAATGTGAACAATAACATATTTCAAATTCTTGAATTGTTTTCAAAAATATCAAATATTAATGTTTATTTTTTAGCACCATTAGGGATATTTTGAAAATCCTCCCTTAGTGATCTTGTAATACTCAAATTACTTCTTTTTGTATTTGGTAGTTTTAGCTTTGCGTAGTCTATTACTGAATATCTTAGTAACTACAGTCTCATTCATTCGTATTTGTATGGTACTTTGCAACGCTCATGCATATTGTTGCCCACAACATGTATGATAAGAGAGAGAGACTGAGATATGATGATGATTAAGGTGATCTACGAGAACAAAACATAAAAAATATAAATAAAATTTATTTCATGAGCTCAAAACTAACTTACAAAAACGTCCAACACAAATACGTCGCATAACATATTATTATTTGACGTAGGTTTGAAATAACTAATTTAAACAAATTTAGAAGTCACTCGTAGACAGAACGTATGCAAAGACGAATCACATCATCATCACAATCAATCCAAAATATTCGCCTTGTAAAAGCATCAGCAAAAAGGAATTTCCCATTTTTTTTTAATAAAAATAATACGTGCAGCATTAACTAAACGAAAGGCTGCCGTCATGTTATGGAACCTGGCAATAATTTTATCATCATTCCCAGATTTTATAAGTCAAGGTTTCAGCATTTATTTTGTACCGGTCTTACAAATATATGTAAGTATCAAAAAGAAAATTGACACTTTACCGTCAACCTATTAAATACACATAACTAATGCCTATGTATAATAACTTACTACTTTTGTTTTCGTATTTCACCATTTACCGTTGATATAACTTGTATAATGTAAGTTGCAGTTATTTTTAATCTATTTCTTTGATGCGTGTGAAAATATAATGCCGATACATTAAAGTGTAGTGTTTTTTTTTCTGTACGGTATCAAGAGCTGTGTATTGTACCTAGCTTGTAACAGATTAATGAATGTATTTATTTTATTTCGTTATATTCTAATAAACCACAGCTATTAGTGTAGGACCGAACATTCCATTTAGGTTTCGCTCGTAAAACCAGTTCCGGTCGAACACTAACAGCCGTATATTATTACAAAAACCTCTTAAGCCTATCCAAAATTACTGCTGAACAGCGCCCATGGGCTGATCGCGGTATTGGTTTTAGGGGACGGAGCATTATAATAGCCCTTCGCTAAGTCTACAAGCGATAAGGGACACTTGTAGTCATCGCATGAGTTCAAAAGGACCCCAAGCCGGTGAGCCGAATCATAAATCGTGTGAGCCAGCGGCTCAGTTTGGAGAACTTTAGCCATCGGTAACCTGGAAATAGAGAAAATTTCAAGATTAAACAATTTATTATAAAAGTTCATGAAAGATTTCAAATCGGAGGGTAATTTAATGTGTTTATTATTGCTGAGAAGGTACTTTTTATAGTATAATGGGGCAAATGAGTAGTTAGAGCCTTTTAATGTCGGCTCAAATAGGTCCGCATAATTGGCATACTTGACGTTGTGTCCCTCTACACTCCTCCCCTCCAATTGACCAACGTAAATTCATAAGCCACTCAAAACAAGATTCTCGTGATATAATTAAAGATACATAAAGATAATACAGAAACGATAATGAGAACCTGGCAAATATTGAATATGTTGCACGCTTAAAATTAACTTAAGATTTGCCTTACGCAAGATGGACGGCAATAGCTAAGTAAAAGAATAAATCGTTGTATATTTGATGTAAAAAAATAATAAAGTCCGTTATAAAATTTGAAATAATATGTGTTTTATTATATAGTTGTATATAAATACGAAAATATAAGTTTAAGAAAAAAAAATTGCAAAAATAAGTTATTTGTGTGTAGCGTTAAGAAGATTCGGTCATCGTTTTGTAAATATAAGAGAGGAAACTATATTGTTGCTCAAATCAGATTCATAAAAAATTGTAAAATTTGTGCTTGAAAATATGATAGCTATTTATATAAGGAAACTATTCAGAAAAGTTTCGCAAAAATGCGACCGGAATATATCTCCTATACATGAGTGTGATAGCCAAGAAAGAATTTGTTACTCGCACAGGGAGTGAAGGAGTAACGTCTCTCACAGGA
Source organism: Eumaeus atala (assembly GCA_017140195.1). Lineage (NCBI taxonomy): Eukaryota > Metazoa > Arthropoda > Insecta > Lepidoptera > Lycaenidae > Eumaeus > Eumaeus atala. The sequence continues at coordinate 222,331 of JAFELO010000685.1, read as the reverse complement.
AAAATTTACAATGTAAGGATTTTTTTTGCCAAAGTGACGTTATCCATGATCATATGGGAGTTGTTTATAGAAGGATAGTTAAGTAAGTGTATGATGAATTCTTATATGTTCAATCAATTGAGACGCCTATCGCATTTTCGGATGTTTTCATACTACGTATCGGAGCGTTTTGAAGACTACCCACACCCGTAGACATCCGCATAATTAATATATAAATGCGTTATCCTCCTTTCCTCCTCCAACTCAATGGGTCGCCGGCTACTCACAAACCACACGAAACGCTACATTAAGATAAAATAAAATGATATATAGTCACGTTATCAATCATTGAGGTCTGATGGCATGTTTAGTTATAGACGTGAGCTCTGAGGAAGTTGGCGATGCTACACGCCCGTCTCTACTGGGAATAGATCACTCGTGTGTGTGCATAGAAATTTATTTAAATCCATTTTTATAGGCCGAGCCTGGAAACGACTACTATCTAAATTTTTGCCGAATTGAATGAGGTAAACGGCGGGTTGATATGCAAAAAGTATAAGGGTTCCGCTTTTTCTATTTTAAGCAAGGAACCCTTAAGATATCTGAAAAATCGTACAGCAACTTACGTGAACATCGTCCTGAAGATCTCTTCCACCATGTTCTCCCCATGGGGCACGATCCTTTGCGTGGTTTCACATAGAGTCTTCAATATACACTCCCGTCCGTTGTAGCCCATACTGAAATACCATAAAACTCGTCAAACATATATTTCCTATATTTACTAAATGGATGCCAAATGGCTGCTTTTCCCTAACTGTGTCAAGAGAAGGGTAAAGTTTGTCATGAATGTGTGCATGTATTTGAGGAAGAGGTAGTGCCATTCTGCTTTGCTCTGAGGCAGTATCATGCTGCATAGGAGGAGGTATGCATTGTGCATGATACTACATCGTCCTAAGCAACGGAACTGGGCCGGCACGACTGTTGAAGTACTTCTAACTCACTTGATACTGGTGTAAATGACAGCGTCGCTGTCGCGTTTTGTGCGGTTTGTAAGTAGCCGGTGACCCATGGGGGGGATGATAGTAGGGCATCGCATCTGCACGTAACAATCATGTGAATGTCCATGGGCGCCGGTAGTCATCGAAAGGCACCGATTGCTCGTTTTCCCCTTATGCTATAAAAAAATTCACTGTAGCGGCCTGTACGGTTTGACTGTATTTATAATTTTATAAAACAAAGTCCCCAAAAGTTGTCTTTCAGTATGTGATCGATTGATTTCAATTTGCATGTGCATAATTTCTTATGGTAACTATGCGCGTTATTTCCGGGCGAAGCTTGGGCAGATCGCCTCATTCTTCTTCCGGAAATTATATTGTGGAAGCGAAGAGAAGCCTAAAACAGCTTCATCGGATTGTTATGGGTGCTCGTCGTTTGACGCGACTAGGTTTGGGGTCGAAAACGAATCCTGCTCTCATCTCTCCCACAGATGGGAGGTATGCATACTGATATGAGCATGTTTATGTAATGGCTAATTTAAATACAATTATTATGGCAGAGAGACCACGAGGTCCCTAATCCTCCGAATTTGACATCAAGGGCGGCTCGCGCGCGGAGCTAAAATAACTTCAGCGTTGACGTGAATGAATAGATCATGGAGAGAATCACGACTGAGTGCAGAAGAGGAGTGACTGTAGAAACGTATTGGTAACGCTTGTGACACTTATCACATTACGACGTATTTTAAGTACTCCGGATTTTGTATTTCAATTTAACAACAGATATTCGGTTCGCATTAGATTTGTACTACTAATGTTATATACGCGAAATTTTGTAAGTATGGATAGATATTTATTACTCTTTCGCGTAGAAACCGCTGAATGTATTTTAATGAAATTTGAAAATAAAATAGTTTATACATCATAATATATCACAGGTTGTATAGAAATAACAACTTTTGCACGTGGCTTTGTCTGTGATCCACGCGGACGAAATCGCAACAGCTAGTTGATAATATTATTAAGTTTTTTTTATGAATAGAATTGCAGGCAAAAATGTAGTCATTTTATGAATAGAATTGCAGGCAAAAATGTAGTCATTTTATGAATAGAATTGCAGGCAAAAATGTAGTCATTTTAGTGGAAGTATAAAGAAATACCGGACGGTATTATTTTGGAAGAAGTCACAGTCCGTTTTTAAACTGTACTCTAGACGCTGTAATTAACATATTAAAATTAAATAATAATTAACATATTAAAATATCAAGCGGAATAATTCACAAGTTGATACATCGAGCACTTTCGACCTAGACCGGACTAAGTTAATAATTGATGACGCTACCGGGCACGAGGAACAACTTTATGATATTGGACGTAGTCCCGTGACCGTAGTTGTTTAATACCTGAAACGTCTGGAGAGTGCAATGTATAACTATAAATATAGAATGCATACTCTATATATTTGGGATTAATATAAATTAACGAGCAATTGAGCAATCAAAACCATGTGGCTAGTTGATAGGTTATGCAGATGTGTTGCACACATTCACTAGGGCCAACGGATACTTACAAATGTGCATTACCTACAGCTCTTTCTCATGTGACCGAGAAGTGCGTCCCCGTTGGTGGCGGCCAAATTTAGCTTCAATTAGTAGAAAAGACTTCGCCAATCATCAATTCCAATCTGAATTGAAATATAAATCTGAAATGAAAAGGGTATGGGAATATGTCATACCCATATAAGAAAAAAATCGCTTACTTATCGATGATAACTTCTAGCTTCTCATAAAGATCCCGTCTACTTCTACGCTGTGCTACCGGTTTCTTTTTCCTCCGGTAGAAGGCAGCTGTCTCGGTGTTGTTGGGCAGCTCATAAGCTATACCCCAATTGAGACCAAACGTGAAAATCCCAGGGGAACTAGACGGGGCGGGCTGTCCGATTACACCCACCGTCATACATCCAGCACACTGTAAGAATTTTATTGCACAATAAATTAGTAAATATTTATAAACTAAAAACGATAGCTATTACTATCGGTGCAGTATAATGGGACTCGACCGGCGTGACGAAGATGTTTACGTAGAAATATTGTTTAAAAAATTATGTGCTCTCAATATTACTGAGGAAAGAACTTGTCAGACATTTTTGCCACGTAACAATAAACGTTACCATGACAACGAATTCTACATTTGTGACGGGACAGCAGTCGGTCTGATCAGTTAAATAGGCTGAGTCACGGTTTGATTTATTTTCCCATCATAATATCTTCGTCTACAGTTGACATGTTTCGTCCAAACTCAAGACAAACATTGATTGGCATCATACCCTATTGAAGGTCTACTATCTCTCTCTCTATGTAGGGCTAAAATGGCATGTTATGACCCATATTCAAACTCAATGGAGAAACAAGAGCTGACTGAGAAATGATAAAATTATGTGTACAAAACAAAAATTGTACGACACAATTTTTCAGAGTATATCATATTTTTACAAATAAAAGAACAAATACTTACGGAAAAACTCGAACCATCTGGAAAGGCCACGTACCGACGTTTGCGCGATAGTACTTTCTCCGTAGCCATAACCGAACCAAGTACACACGAAATCACTATAAGCTTCCAATACATTTTTATTAAAATGAAAAAAGGAGGTTTTATGCTATTTTCAATAGAGCTGGCTGGAAACGTTTGTTTTTAGTGTATTCTTTTATTTAAATTTTACAGATCGATTTTCAAATATTGTGATGTTCGCGCACGCGTGACGGCAAATGATACAGTTTAACTCACAAATTTCACTCAAAAGTGTTACGTGTAACGGTTACACTGATTGTCATATATCAGCTTGCTCTCATTAGCGAGCAGTGAAAGATACGCACTAATCTTGAAGAGAAATATTTACAAGAAGAATTTTCAGTAACTCATAGCAATATTTTTCACCATAAATGACTTCTGAGATAAACAGGAAATAATAATTGATTGTTGATATTTATGGAAATGTGAGCGACATTTTTCACCATATATGTCTTCTCACATAAGAAAGTAAATAATAATTGATTGTTGATATTTATGAAATGTCGCTCAGCCATTAATATTCGTAGTAAATACAGATTATTAATTATGTAACGTGGGCATTTTGGTAATTTACATGATATCACCGAAAATATATAGAAAATAGATATTTTTTTATTTAGACAATCGGTCAATTTAACAAAATAATTCTATATTTAGAAAGAAAATGCTCAATTAGAAATATCAAATAAAATATCGTGTCTCTTTGATGGGGTACTGTCCGAAGGAGGCGTTAAGAGTCTTCGCGACCGGCGTGTTTTTATGAAAGAAGTAATGAATGTGAAGGAGGCAAGGCAAGTAAAATAGAAAGATCAGCAAGTAAGCAGCCTTTGGTGTCCATTTATTAAAAGAAGTATGTTTAGCTGTGCAGCTCGTTAAAGCTAATGGTTATGATTCAGATGTTTGTGTAAAGATGATGGTCACTGCAACTACGTTCATGAAGGTACTGATGATTAGGACGACAACGGTTACATTTATAATGAACGTACATTAACAGTTTGAAATTGACAGAATACAGCATCAATATGTAAAGTGTGTCTTGTTACTTATGGGCAACAAACTGGCATAAATCCCATGTCGTGTGTGCCCAAGGCTGAGGGTTTGACTATACCTTAGACTAGGGACACAAATTAGTACAGTGTGCTTTCATTGATGATTCTTTGTTCTTTGATTATATTAAATGATAATGAAAGTGGCCCAGGCCAGGAGAGGAATTATGATTTTATTCATCTACTGTGATTGTAGGAATCTAATTATTATTAGGTTATAACATTTTTAGACCCCTATTTAAAACGTTATTATAGTTTTATGTTTTAATTTATTGGATTATAACTTCCCTACCATATATCAAAATATGTTAGCTTTCTTCCATGTTTTTGGCAAGTAAAATCATTTGTGCTTCGTAACGAATGAAATGAAGATACAGCATTATTTAAAAAAATGAACAAAGGAAATAGGTGTAGATATAATACACGTATTTGTATTTATTATATTTATTAATTACAATTTATGACACATCCAAGTAATAATGTACAAAAATTAAAAGTACTTTCGTACTTCACTTAAGCAAACATTCTAAAGTTAGGTTTTAAAAAGAAAAGAAACGGTGTTGCTATTAGCTGTCTTACCTTTCAATATAACAGAAGTAATATTAAAGAATTCGTGGTTTTTGGTAATTGGAATTAGCCCACCACAATTACTCGCCACTGCTACTTAGTCCCCAGAATCTGTGGCGCCCCCACTTGTGGCTATGATAAAATATGCAGGTGGGGCCCGAGATGAATAAAAAAACTATTTTGGGAAATGAAATCTATTTAATGAAAAGAAAGAAGGACGAAAGGGGATCATTTCGTAGTGATTCCAGTTTTCTAAAAAGTCTACCTATATATTTTTGTCGCACTAAAGACATGCGTAACAACCATCGTGGTTAGAATTATACAACGTAATTTTATTCTACTTCGAAGAGTAGGAATAGTAAAGAAGTAGAAAGTTGACATAAAACGTAAGTTACGTTACATCACAATGAATTTGTGAAAGTATATCCCATTTGTGCATGAATTCTTCTGAATAAATCCATAGAAAATTATACTTGTGAACTTTGATCATGTAAAATTTTTTGATCTGTCGTTGGATTGAAGTTAGGATTTTCAAAGTTCCGAAGGATGCTGGTCAAATTTTACAACAATCTAGCGATATCATTATGTCTTTAAGTCTTATATATAAATAGAAGGCTTTATTTTATTTTACTGGGAATGCCATCGGTCCTGGGTGGGATCCAGTACGCGGATTAAGCGAATACCCACTAAAAAGCAGCGAGTGCCTTCGTCCGCTTATAGTGCGGTGCACCATTCTTCCTACAGAGGCACTGATATGACTAATAAAATATAATGGGATAGTAATAATTAATAACAGTTCAAAACTTTTGTTTGTTTAAAAATAACATGAAGCTTAAAAGAGAGAACGGACAATCATTCATCTGCTTACAAAAGTTTGGGTCTAATACGTCGTCATAAACATCTTTCATTTCTTCCTTAAAATCGTCTTCTTCAAGTGGAGCCCTAAAAAAAATCCATATTTTAATTCCAGTTTACAAACGCACCAAATTTAAAGTAGTTATTTTCCGTGGCAATGCATACTCTCAGTATAGAAGCGTTGAGTTGGTACAAAAGTGTCGAATCCCAGTTCAGTTTATTGCAGGTAGTGGTAAGTTAAGTTCATTCCCATTTCACGGTAGTACTATTTGGATTTAACTAAATGTCAGTCAGGAAATTGTATGCACGAAAAATTGTGACGTCGTAGTAACGTTAAAAGTCATGGTCATCCGAATGGGCGGAGCCAGCAAGCGTTACAAGTCATCTCTTTTACTCCATAAGGCGGTGTGTGCACAGATCGATATAGCATTAGAGGATAGGCAAGACTTGGTGACCTCGGACTCCCTTTAACATCTGTATGCTAATGCGCCACCCTCCTTCTCCCTATCCCCCAATGGGAAAGGTGGGTCCCAAAAAAGATGAGAATCCAGAAATAAAGACTTGAAAAATTACGACATAGCCTTTATCACAAAACCGAAAAAATATAGGCCACAATAATGTAAAATAATGAAAGCTGTATTAAGTTTATTTTCAAAAACATGTAAATCTTGACTCAGTCCACTTCGATCGTATCCGAACATGTTGAAAAAAATGAACAATATCCTAAAAAAATATTAAAACTTTTAAAAATATACATTGTGCACAGTTGCCACTAAAAATTAATGCGGAAAATAAGCGCTAGACTCAGTCACATTCGATTTAAAGTGTCCGCGAAATTTCATTAAAAACGCGCCACGCGAGTGTGCCATTGAAATGAATATTATAAATTAATCCGACCACGTATAGATAAGCGGCACGTACGTGGATTATAAGGCAATTAACTTGATATTAATGCTGAAATGTTCAGAATTGTAAGGGCATATGAAACGCCTTTAAGCCAAGACACCACTTCCGTAAAGCTGAAGTAAACCAGACAAGGTTTGTAAGTTTGATTTTATAGGTTCTTGATATAACATTTTCTTACAGTCGAAGCTCCTTTCTTGACGTCTTGACGACTACCAACGGGTCTCCTTCTACTCCTCTCAAATGGGCCACCTGCTAGTCACAATCTGCACGTGACCGCATATCTATCACTCAACGGCGGTGTCATGTAAGAGAGCGCTACAACCCGCTGGTCCGGCCCAATTCCACTGGAATGCAGCATGGCACTACCTCTTACTAGAATAATAAAGAGATAGTCGGAAATATTTACTATCTACCATGGTCAGACATGTAGATGCATTTCTATTCTCTGTCTTATCACCCCAATGGGCGTTCCGGTCTCTCACAAAGCGCTTAGCACCACAGAAGCGTCTGTGGTGCTAAGCACTTGACGACATTGATGCAAGCTACAGGTTTATTCGTTCATGGTTGCGCTCACCTGGTTTTGCTGTAAACCATCAATGGCTTTTCCACCTGCTACTACTTACACTGCCATTTTATATTTTTTTTAATTATAAAAAAGCACTTCACAGATTACAAAAGTTAACCAAAATTTATAGTAAATGCTTTAAATCTAATTATCGAAGAACACTCATTCGGATAACTCTTCTCAATAGAGCTATATGTCTGTCAACTCCGACATGGGACAGGAGTTTTCTCCCTAAGAACCAACATCTATATATATTATTATTCAACAAAGTACCAAATCTGTCTGTCTGTATGTCATCGATTTTCTCAAAATATACTGAACGGGTTTTCATGTGCTTTTCACGAACGGATAGAGCGACTCTACAGAGGCAATTGTCAAGGTACAACAATACGGCCCCAAATACACCGGCAAAACCGGGGCTGATCGCTATTGAAAGATTTTATTTTATAGAATCGGGGAGCGAACGAGCTACCGACGCCCATGAGTATCCACATAGCCACTATGCAGTTGCCTTACCCTCCTTCCCCCTCCAATAGTTCACTGGCTACCCACAAACCGAACGAAACGCGTGAACAAGATGAACCTCCCCGGTCTTGCCGAACCAATTCTGTTGCATAGGAGGAGGTAGTGTCATGCACCATGCATGACACTACCTCCTCCTGTGCAGCATGGCACTACCTCTTCCCAAAACGCAAGAAAATTAAGCGACGTAAAGCCTAAAGCCAACGTTAATCTGAACGTCAACGTTTCACAAGAATTTACTCCCCTATTTTTTTAAACCGCAGGTTGCTTCGAGTATAGGCACTGGATTCAATTCATTCTAAAAATTACAGAAAAAGTTCGACTCGTGTACGAAACAATAAGTGCTTCAATCGAAACATATCAACTCTGTATTTAATATTTATAATAGTCTTGAAACACATTCCAGTGTTTGTGCTGTCGGTACAGAAAACTTACTTAAAATAATCCGGCATAAATTTGTTGTTCTTTCGTAAAATACGGTAATGTAACATATTGAAAAGCATTGTTCAATGATTGTTGTTTTATTATTATTTCTCAAAACGTTTTGACTACAACTTTTTTATTTTGTAATTTGTGAAATTTTTAACTAAAGCCCGCAGTAAATGGAGGACTATATTTTTTTCTTTGTGTGTACGTACTCATATGTTATATACAACATATATGTTAGTGACTGGCCCATTGGAGGGGAGGATAGGAGAGCATAGTAATAATACAGATGTTCATGGGCGTCGGTAGTAGTAAAAAAAGGCACTGATATATCGTTTGCCCCCTTATATTATAAAAAAAAAAACAATTGATGTCTGCAAAATTTAATAATTTTGCAGACATCAATCGTTTGAACCTGATTTTTAAGTTATCGAGCTGGTAAAGGTTCTCGAATATCAAAATTATTCGTTGCTATAAATCTCCGTTGTATAAATAGGTGAAGAGTTTTAGATTACTTACACTTAATTTTATGATTAACATTGAATAATCATGCGTATTACTTATCCTTAGACGCGTGTCTAAAAGCTAAAGTCGAGTTGTGTTGACACGATGATTGAATACTAGCATGTCGGTTGTATGCGACGCGGAATTTGTGTTTCCAAGACCCCGCTACACTAATTACCACGCCTTTACCAACCCGGACGCGGGGCTATTGTATATTTTTTAAATTATATTTTAACTCCTTTCTGATCTAGTCATAAGCATTTTCGGTGACAGACTTGAGTTTCAGGGTTCGAAGCACGGGTTGGGTCAAACCGGGATTCGAGCCCAGGACATCAAGTCTGTCAATTGATAATGAAATTTAGGAATTATTTTCTCGTGTCTTCAACATTTCACTCATATTCAAGGACAACGTTGTAAAAAAATGTATATAATTGTTGCTGGCACGTTACGTGTTATTGAAGCATAAAGTTAATAATCGAAACAAATGACATTGGGTAGAACCGACAGGTTATATCTCTGCAACAGAATGTAAGCGTCCAAGTTGTATCTCTGCAACAGAATGTAAGCGACCAAGTTATATCTCTGCAACAGAATGTAAGCGACAACTGTATTAACAAAGGAATACTTGTAAATTGTGGTAAGGTGTGACCGACGCCTAATGTTATTTACAAAGGAAAAGAGGAATTACTTTGAGCATTCAAAATAGGTGCTAATGTTAAGGAGCCGTAAGCACCCGGAATCTCCACATAAGAGGAATGAATGAATCAATTAATTAAATATTCCTCATTGTACAAATGACAGAAAACAAAAATTATAACATAAATTACTAATAAAATTTCATTAGTCGGCCGCATAACTTAAATAGTAAATTAATGATATTAATAATAGAAAAAAATACGTAAACGATTATAAACCAAAGGAAATATCATTTTCTACAGGGGTGTAAGCATCTTTTGGTTAACAAAGGCCTATAACTTTATCAGTTATACCAAAATAACACATCAAAAAAATAGCTATTTTCTTGGGCGTACTTATCAAAAAATTCATTGCACACCCATACGAGTTAACGCATTCGCGAAACAGATTTTTAAAGTAGGATAGCTCGTTCATAACTCATTTTTGACCAAAGTGTCGCTTATGCCATAGGATATAATGGTTATAGAACCATTTTACTATAATTATAGACTGACAGCTTTTGGGGATTTAGCTTTATATCGTGTATAGATATAGGCGTATTTTATTTACGATTTTGTTCACCAGCCAATTTTAAAATACTAATGTATGCGTCTATATTTACTTACGTGAATATTGATCTCAATATATCATGGACGAGCGACTTCCCGGGAGAAGCCAAATAGCTTTTAGCTTCACAAATGCTTCTTAATACACAAGCTCGACCGTTCAAGTTGTAGCTGAAAACCGGATAGAATGTCTTGAACGGTATAAAATTTATTTTTATATGAGACTGGCTGAGCAAGCCGAGCCATTTGGTGGCTACTTACGGCCGTACACATCCCCATGTCTGTCTTGCATGTGTTACCCTTCCTGTCCTTAAATGGGCCACTGGAAACTCAGAAGCTGTTATAAATGCGACATAATATGAATTGGCGTCAGTATAGTGTGAGCGAGAAGTGCCTTCCCGATCGTGCGCTACCGATTCAGCTACAATTCAAGTGCAATTCCGCATTGCACTACTTCTTATATAAAAGTCAACGTACACACCTCAATTTCTTTACTTATTTTATGTTAAAAGCAAAACACACATCATTGTTCAGAGCCAGCTACGCTAACGCATCGAGTTTACTTTACAAGAACTATGTATGACTCAGTCAGCGCAACTCAACCCTAATAATACTATTTAGACCACCGAGGTCCGCCTGTTGTATTTTATGTACACTGGCATCATCCTGCGTTTTCACCCTCGTAACTCTGGCTCTATTAGGCGTCATGGTGTATACTCTGTGGCCTTTCTCGATAAATAGACTGTTCAATGCAAAAATGATTATTAAATTCGGGCCAGTAGTTCCTGAAATTTTGCGCGTTCCATCAAACATACTTCAGCTTTATATTATTAGTGTAGATGACTTATCGCTTGTTTATATTATATTATTGTTTATATATTGCCCTTTGAATGAACTTTTGTTCGACGGCTTTAGTAGTAATTGATAAACTAGATTTTGCTCTCTCGGTTGCTCATAGAGGAGCAGACGGAATGAACTGCAAAAGCTCTTTACTGACATTGATCGAAAGACGCCGACTATTCGGGCTAGCTATGTAAAGTACCCAAGAAATCTAAAAAACTTACAAGTCAATAGATTTTTGTAAATGCTCCCAAAACTGTCTCTTTTGTCTATGGTGCAGTTTTCGTCTAGCGTGTGATAATGTGAAGTTCGCGTTGGGCAGATTGAATATAAGGTCCAACTCCATCACGACGTTCCAGCCAGACGGGATATGCGTGAGAAACGTCTTGGCCGTAGACACCGTCATCTTAAAAAATATTATTTTTATAGTACATGGGGCAAATGAGTAATCGGTGCCTATGACGGCTACAGACACCCATACGCATTATTGTCAAACGGATGCGTTGCGTACCCTTCCTCCTAACCTCTAACTGCCCACCGGCTACTCGCAAGCCCCATGAAACGCGACAGTGTATCTGTCACTTTACAACCGTATTAAGTTTCAAAATCAAAAGCGGTTCAGAGCGTTAAGTTTCTGAATTAATTTATCATGTCCAACACTATTGTGATTTTAATGGTCAATAAAGGCAAATTATGACCATCAAAATTAACTTCAGGCTTCCATTAGTCCCTATAATAACATTTGCTGATGATAATCAGATGGTACTTTGACCCATTATAAAGGGATTTTGCAGTATAACTGTTAATAACTCCGCAAAAGGATAAGTATCAAAGTTTAATGGCATTGTGCATTTGATATAATTATTCATTTTAGGGCTTCCTTCATTCCTTCATTCCTTGTTAATATATCACTTCTTGTCAATAAAGATCGCATCGATAATATTTTAAGACAACAATAAATAGGAGGAAGAAAATATGGTGTACCTTTAGGCTGCGGAAACTTTTTAGGTAAGGCATAAGCTGGGTAGGCATGTAATCCCCATCATGGTTCGTGCCTTGTCGTGGCCGTGGAACTCAGTAGTTTGGGCTGAACCCAGGTGAAGCCGAATTAACCGAGGGTGATGTTCTTTGCACCCCTCTTATGAGAAGATGGGACTAGAGAACGGGCGGAAGATTTCTCTTTGTACCTCTCTTATAAGAAGGCGGCACTGATGCCACTCGCTGTGGTTTTTGTGGGTATTCGGTACTATAATCTGCTCCAGCCCCACACATCACTAGGCCACACCTAGGGTCAGTGAAGGCGCGTAATTGCGTTTCCCGCGTGAACGGGAAAAAAATCAAAAGAACTCGTTTTCCGATTTAAAAATTTCTTTCCGTGTTAAGCATATTTAACAAAAAAGGTTATAAGTTACGTGCTACCACGCAGAGATAAGTACGTGTGGAGTAAACGTGTAATACCGCAGGCCGCTGCTAGATATATAATATAATAGACGAACATTTTGCCAAAAGGATATTGTGTCTGCTTCTGATAACAAGCCCTTCTGTGGAAACTGATAAACCGCACAAACGCAACCGTTATATTGTGACGATGAAGCCTGTTATTTCTTAACAATAATAATAACGTGATGAGCCCTATTACTTTTAACAATAATAATAATGTCATCCTGACCGAGTTTTGGTTACAGCGGTCCTCTCTATTTGGAAGAGCCACCGGCGCAAGACAAATTCACAAGTACTTGCGTAGACACAAGTGAATCCTTGATTCTCCTATTCCGATGGGACGACAATCCGACACGACTGTGGAGGAATCAGTTGCAGGAGCGACATGTTAACGTGCCCTCCGAGGCACGGGGATGTAACACGTCAACTTCCCGGTTCCGGGATATTGTTAGAAATTGACAAATCTTAATAACGCTTTTTACTTTGTTTTTCCCAGATTCGAACCCGGGTCCTCAGGCCTGGTGCCGAACGCGTGCCCATACACCACGAGGCAGACAAATGTTTTAGCAATATGACGGTAATTACGAGTTAAGTAGTTGTAATTTAATACATATTATAACATTGTGCTGCAACAGACGTAAAAAGAAACAACATTGACTGCACGGAGTCGTGTTGAGAAAATTCTAGAACCATATAAAATTTTCGATGCTTAGCATTTTCTTCAATGTGACAATTTTATATTTCTTCGGATAATAGTAAACTAAATCAGACCTATTGCACTGAGACAAAATCTATATATTACTACGTGAAAAAAAATCCATCCCACTTTCTAAGAAGTGTGCGAATGGAGGAATTTGAAATTTGATACACCTGAAGATTATATGGAGAAGTGCTGGCAGCTCCATTAAATTACGGACTACGGCATTTACCGAAGGTAACCACAAATTTTTTAATACACAAATTGCGACATTTTCAAACATATTAAGACGTAAGACGTTTAGTTTTTATTAAATTATCTCTATTGATGTCTTAAGTTTACGCGAATGTTAATCATTACAATAAAATCCGTAAAAGTAATTCTATTGTAATAAATTGTCTCTTTTTTACAGAGAGAATTATTGACAAATTCAAATTTATATTACACTGACCACAGAATCAATCAAATAATTATTGAGCTATCAACTCATAAATTCTGTTTGCTAAATCAAATGTCTGCTTAACACAGATTGAAACTGTTATTAGTGTAGGTTATTAATCCCTTTATCATTCACTGCGTTATGTATTGGCGGGTTTCCGCTAGACATGATAATTATAATTTGTTTCTTTTATTTATGCTATAAGCTATGAACTAAGTTAAGTACACCTACTTACAATATTCTGTTAAAAAAGAGTGTGTCTCGCCACTAACCGTTTAAGTTTGGCGAGGATACTTAACCCATTACAGCATAACGTCCAATAAACTGGACGCATGTAGAATGTATACATTTGACAGAAAAAAAAATAAGTTGGTAGTTTTATAACATTGAACGAATCATAAACATGTTTCTTATGTTAGAAACGCTGTCAAAATGTAATCAGTTCAATGTTACGTTCGCCACTTGTCACTTTCAAAAATGGAGGACCGCGGTCGGACTCACTGGAAGAACGGGTAAGATTGGTTTTATTGTGACTGGTTCTTTTTTATAATGCTCACTAATCAAATCTTTTTTTCTAGCTATATAAGCTAGGTAGCTTTATGCAGGTGTATAAACATAAGCTCTATATTACATCAACATTATCATTTCGCTTAATGTGTGCTTGAGTTTCAGGGCATCCCATATATCGGACGTTATGCGTGGCGCGCTATAAGATGAGTGAATTGTTTGGTTTTCGCAAATTGAAGGTGCAAGAAATTGTAGCGGCGTTGGAATGCGAAGATGATGAACAGGGCGGACAGAGCGCTCAAGAATGAAGACAATGACAAGTCTGACGATGAATATGATACGACAATGACAATTCTGACGATGAAATTGTAGCGGCGTTGGAATGCGAAGATGATGAACAGGGCGGACAGAGCGCTCAAGGATGTAGACAATGACAAGTCTGACGATGAATATGATACGACAATGACAATTCTGACGATGAAATTGTAGCGGCGTTGGAATGCGAAGATGATGAACAGGGCGGACAGAGCGCTCAAGGATGAAGACAATGACAAGTCTGACGATGAATATGATACGACAATGACAAGTCTGACGATGAATATGATACCAATTTCAATCTATTGGAACAAATTACAATTGAAGGACATTATTACATAGTGGATGCGAACTGTGACATTTACAAACACACATGTCTCCACATCTTTAGATCTTCCGCCATCCAACTCAAACTTCTGCTTTTCAACATCTTCTAGTGAAGAGGCAATACACCGCATTCTTCCCTAAAATATCGTAACATTATTGTCATTATGGGGACATTTTGGAGAGTTGGGATGACTGTGCCACGAGGACCATAAGGGCTAACCGTGTCGAGAACTGTTCTTTGAAGGAAGTTCGTGCCCGCAGCGGTTACAGGATGGAGGACGATTACTTATGTGTCGTTGGATTGATAACAGCGTTGTCTAGTTACTAACTTGGAAAACTGGACCTTGACATCTGGTACTCGCTGGTCTCATGAATAAAAGGCCCAACAAAAAAATCCCCAACGTGCATTGATTGCCAGCTAAAACAAGGATACCATTTATACGGGAGGGTTTAACAAGCTATTGCGAATCTTCGTACAAGAATAGTTATTTTGGTAGTAGATATTGTTTAAGTAAAAGCGTGTGTATCTAGAACTGTCAGCACTTTAAATATTTGATATAGTTTAATTGTTAGATAATGGTAGGGTTTGTAAGAAATAATTTTAAGTGACATGCGTTGAGCTCGTCCTAAGAAAATAAATCGAGACTTGGCTGTTCCACCCCAAGAATAGAATGGAATAGAAATAGTTTATTTGCTCCAATATGGGGTCAGAAATTGATGACAAGAAATGTACAGTAGGTAGCCTCCAACATATTCTGCAATTCAGTGTGCAAATTATTTAATTATATACAAAGTTATTCTAATTTTAATTCTAAGCTACATATTTATTATATCTAAGTAATTACACTAAAACAATTTAATAATATTCAATTAATTTAAAATAATTTTTATTTACATTAATTTAAAAAAGTATAATGTTAAGAATTATTATCAATCTACCAGTGTCAATAATCTTTACTTACATTAAAATTATAATAACTTTCAAAGTAAGTAATTAGAGGTACAATAAAGAGGTAGGTACGGCAAATTATTAATAAAAATATTCGTACAATTTGTCATTTATAAATTCGTTGACACTATAGTAACATTTCTCCTTTAAAAGTTTAAATAAATACCTTTCATAACACGTAATTGTCATGTTATAACTACGTAACGGTATATAGACGTTTTTTCCAAGCAAGGCTAAGCGTTGTCTGGGTATACAAATATTATTTCTGTGTCTAGACCTCGAATTATTTTCAGTTATGAGTTTGAAATATTGTGTTTTCTAACAAAAATACATATTTCAAAACTGTATAGGCATGGAATAGGCAATATTTTAAATAGAGAATTCAATTTAATTTAATGTTTAATATTTTAAATAGAGAATGTAAATTAATTAAAATTTAATTAAATAGAGAGATTATATATTCCGCATTATGTGCAACATATATCTTATGCAATGCTTTGAATGCTATGTGCGCGTCAACAGAATTTCCCCATAATATAATTCCGTATCTTAAAATAGCTGAGGCGTAGCCATGGTAAGTAGAGTGACACTTCCATGGATACAATTTGTTAAATACGGTTTAATGCATAAACGTATTTATGTAGTTTTGAGCACAATTGGTTTTTTTTAATTTATTTATTTATTTATTTTCTTCCTTCACAAATGTTAATTACAATTTATTTGGTAGGTCCATTTTATTTGTTCAAAGTTAGATAACCTTTGTGATGAACTCCAGGTTAGTATATCACAATACTAGATTTCCATCTGTGTTACAAATCTCCAGGCCCTCACATAATTATTGGTAGCCATGTTACTGATCAACGTAAGACTTGTGATAACTTTTTTGAGGAATAAGTGATATTTAATTCAACAATTGAAGGAATTTTGTAAAAGACTTATGTAACAAAATAAAATTAGGAGTACTTGTATTTGGGCGCGTATGAGTGTGTGTGTGTGTGAGTGTGAGTGTGCGTGTGCGTGTGCGTGTGCGTATGCGCATGCTCGTGTGTTTGTGCGCGTGTGCGTGAGTGTATTGTGCGGTGTGTGTCTATATGAGTGTGTGCATATAGGAGCATGTATGCCTATTTTTATAAACATAAGTGCCGAGAAAAGGAAAAAATACATCAAAATTTCTTCTTTTACACATTTTTTCAATTTGAAACGTAAGAAAAGAGTGTTGTTTGAGTATGAGAGATTGAATATTATAGAGTTGGCAAACCGTAAGCACTTCACAGTAATCATACAATTGTTTGGTTGAAAATAGGTAGGGTTTAAAAGTACATATCCTGATAATGTCACGCTGTGCTACTTCTAGTTTCCTTAGATACGTTTTACGTGCACCACCCAGCAGTTATACAATAATGATCAACGATCAAATCAAAAAATAATTCTCAAAAGTAGTTTCTTTAATGGAAAAGGTTATATATTTAGTTTTATCTGCATTTAAGGTTAAGTAATTTTCTTGGAGCCAGTTATGTAGGCTATTTAAACCTTTTGAGCCTGTGAAAATATTATTCTTTCCCGTACTTTGGAGATTGCTGGCACAATTGAAATTGGTCTGTAGTTATGTATTTCGTCTCATTTACCTGTTTTATATATAGGACTGATTTGTGATTTTTTAATTCGCTTGGGAGTATTCCTTGATAATGCACAGGTTGAAAATGTGAGTAAGTGGCGGTGAGATAACCGTAACGTTGTTTTTAAGGAACTTATTAGAAATTGAATCTATGCCTACAGCGCAATTGGTTTTCAGATCTTCAATGAGTTATTCAACTTCCTGAACCACAGTATTCATAAGGACAGATGAGCTCTTAACTCTACTACTGAAAGGGGTTAAATTACTAGTTGTAAAAAAAAATTCTATATTTTCTGCTAAGCTCTTTCCTGCACTCACATAATATTCAACAACAACAACAATTAATGATGCGCTCCAGTAACTTGGAAATAGGCAGTAGGATAGCTATGGGACGGTAGTTACACGCTAGCTCTCTGTCACCTGATTTCAATGTTGGTCTCAACGTTGAAAACCATACTGATTTTCCGAAAGCAGATTGTTTGTATTTAGATAATTAACCACGCGATTATTAATGATGCTCTCCAGTAACTTGGAAATAGGCGGTAGGATAGCTATGGGACGGTAGTTACTCTCTAGCTCTCTGTCACCTGATTTCAATGTTGGTCTCACTACAGCTTATTTAACAACTGAGCGGCAAATACCTGCATCAAGGCATCGAGTATGCTTACAAGAGTTAGTTTTAACATTTCAATATTATTTTTTTAAACCTGAGTTGAAATGTTACCTACTCATGTAGCACACTCCGATATCAGACATTTAACTATGTTGGTCACTTCTGTAGTGTCGATTGGCGTCATTACAAAAGAATAAATGAAGTTTTCTTTAAGCGTGCATTTGTTCAGTAGGTCATTTACTGTCATATTTAAATTTTATATAATATTTTGTGTAATATTTTGAAATAATTTAAGTGATTTTCTAATAAAAATCACATAAATTTCAAAGATATATTATAATTCATTTACTTCGGCTCCTCCAACCCTAAAATATATATAATGTACCGCTGTGCATAAGGTCATGTATATCGGAAGGGTCATTATGTCAAAACTACATTTGTTATCAATGTGATTTACTAATCTTTGAAATGACCACAACTATCTATTACTCAGAATAACAACTGGATTTTATTGGATAACTTTATGCTGTAATGGGGTAAGCTGTAATACTTTTGTAAGTTATTATGAAATAAATTAAAAAAACACCTCGTCCCCACATGAGGCCGCCCTGAAACTGGGTATTTTATGGGCGGTTTGTGAGTAGCTGATGGCCCATTAGGGAGGTAGAACGGGGTGAACGGGGGACTCACTGTATAACCAATAACAGTGTGGATTAACAGGCGTCGATAGTCCCTAAATGGCCCGATGTTTCTTACCAGGCAAAAAATAAAATTGTAAAAATTTTAATTTAATTTTATTTTTGTCAATAAGTATACATCATAAATAAATAAATATCTTGCTTCAAATATCATTCAAAATATAAATTTATTTTCAATTTTACAGAAATATTTTCCGAACTTTTAGGTCCTATAACACATGACTAGTCCCTACAGCCGGTTTACAGTATTTCAATAAGCGTCAGGATGACGATAGAGTAATTACAAAATATATTCACCACAAGCGTTGATCCATCCGGAAACGTCAAATGTCTCCGTTTCCTAATAGCACCTATTTTTGTTTTTACATTGGGACATTGGTCTCTTGAATTCAACGAATCAGACACACACGTAGTCAACAATATTACTATGTATAATAATTTCATGTTAAAAAGACCGTTGCGTCTTAATCCAACACTTGCAGTGACGGGTAAAAATATCTAATGGGGCCTCCTATTGCTCCATTTAGTGTGACGTATATCACGATTATCACGATTTTCGGCGGGTTTACCCCGTCTATTTACTTTGTCGTATACAAGATGTATCCCGCGGGGATGGCTGCTGGGTTTTTTTTTCAAGACAGTGTGAGGCAGTTTTTGTATTAAAATATTTCTGTTACTGGCTTTTTCTTTAACTTTTCAGCGCGTCATTTTAAAATTGGTGGATTGGGCCATTGAAGGGAAAGTGGAAAGGAGAACATCGTTTCGGCATAGTATTTATGCAGATGCTGAAACAGGAGCCGATTACTATTTTGCCCCCCCTATACAATAAAAAAATTTGGTGGAAAAGTTGAGTACGGACAAGTTTAACGTAATTTATACTCTACCTGTGTCTCAGGGTAGTACTACTCAGGACAGTAGATAGCACGAGATAGTGCGGTGTATGACCTTTCGATGGCCTATTAAAGCTAAGGCCTAATGTGGGTAAGGTTGCACTGTGTGGATGTATGTAGGCATCGCGCTAGCAGGCCGCATTTTTCCACATTAAAATATGAAAGGCTCAGACAAGTTTCCGGTGTCCACTGGCAATAATGAAAATAGCTTCACATTAAGAACGGACTTCTGTATGAACATCACAAGTGAAGATGTTTGCTCAGCCATAATATACAAAGGCTTAACTTAAATTGTAAATAGCAAAAAGCAAATAATTTAAAATTAGAATTATTCTTACGAACGTTGACACTTACGTTAAGATGATTTATTTTTTGAGAGCGTGTTACCCTTAAGGGAGTTGTAGGTGTCACGGGAGGTGAATCGTCATTCCGTAAACAACACCCGCACATGATGGGTCGCTTCCAAAACCATTTGGTCTTTATTGTGATTTATTATTGTAATATCTAACTATTTTTGGTGATTATTAATTATAACAAATAATACAGTGATCGGTATATATTGTGGGACTTTTATCTTGGTGAATAGGTATTCAGGTGCACGTGAGTGCCCGCAAGATCTGAAGATGTGTGATCAACCTTCAAATAGGCCTAAACGTTTCGGAACTCTCCCCCATTATCAGAAGTGTGATCACCAGAAACAGTGCATAATCACCCAGCAGGTCATAGTGTCTCCTCAAGTCAGTGATGACAGTGTTATTCCTCAAGTCAGTGATGACAGTGAGAAAGTTGCATTTGAGATGCAACAGTGACAAATGTTGGAAGTTATTCGTACAATGAAGGAATCCATTACGAAAGATCCCAAATTGGTTCTTCCTGAATTTAATCCATAATTACAAGATAGCGACGCTCAAACTTGGTGCACCACTGTTGACTTTTACATGCCAGAAAAATAACTATCTAGTCGTAACGTGGTAATAGCCCTAAATAAGGCCTTTGAAGGCACAGCAGTGTCATGGCTGGCCGAGAATAGTTTAACTGGGAAAATTCAAGTTAAGGAATCTCTTCTAGCCCACTTTGGATATGTAGAAACGCCTGCTGCGGCGTTATGCAGACTGTTCTAAGTTTACGCGAATAATACTTATTAAAAATAAAGTACTTTTACGGATTTTATCACGATTTCGTTAAAATCCGTAAAAGTAATTTTATTGTAATTGTGCAGGCTGTATAATAAGGACCATAAACATTTTTGGAATCATACGCCAACCGATGTACACTCCTGAGTGGGTGGCGCTCCTTGTCCAGCGAACAGATAGGAATAGCTGTATCTTTAGTACATGCATCAAAAATTGAATCACGTCTATGTAGGCTGGCATTTACCACTGAAATCGGTTAGCAAGTGGCAGGCTATCGTAAGAGAGGGATTTCGACACAAGATAAACCAGCAGTAAATAATGATGCTAAACGACCCCGATTAGATCAATTACGTCGGTGTTACATATGCAACAAATCGGATCGCATGGCAGTTGAGTGCTATTCGAAAAACAATACACCGCAAGCATCGGTGTCAAAAAATCAAGTACAGGTTACGAATGAACCATCACCGCTTACGTGTTTATCCACCAGGCTACGTTTACACGCGCTGCCCAAAGAAACAAAATACAGCGGATGACGTGATTGCGGAGCGTCTTGTGAATATCTGCACCACTAAGCCAGCTTGGAACCTGTAGATAATGGTAATAAGTATTCGTTGTGTCCCGTCCTGATTCTGGTGTTCAATACTCTCTAATTAGATAAAATCTAGCTAAAGAATTCCCTTTTAGGCGGTAGCACTCCGTAATGACTCTGATGGGTAAAGCTTAATCTTGTTTGCTGTTGTAACACTCAAATACTACTGTTAATGTACAATGGTCATAGTTAGAGTTTCTATTCCACGGTGTTCCTGATGACTGCGTCTGTCATGTTATTATGGTAGGCAGGGATTTATTTACTTTGGGGTTTTCTAAGTAAGTGATAATCAACTCATCTTTAGGAGAACTGAGATGGTTGCAGGTTATGACGTAAGCTCTAAAGTAAAAGATTTTCAAATCATTAGTAGTGGTGTACCCAATGAATTTCTGGGACAACTACTTACTTGTAGAGAACGTCGATTATTTTGTGGAAAGGCCTTGAACGGGTAGGGTTACAACACATGGCAATTGGAAATAAGATTAGCTAATCCTTATCGTAGCGTACAGAGACGACAGTACAGAGGAGAGGTATGTAGTCCGTGTTGAAAGGATCTTTTGGACTCTGGTATAATTCAGGAAAGTAGTTC
>JAFELO010000685.1:182893-194389 GCA_017140195.1 Eumaeus atala | reverse complement strand
ATTAAGCGCAGTTCTTTACAAATCTCTCTTTGAAAGTCGTTACTTTACCATTATTGTATATGTATGTTTGTATGTAAATTTGTGACTGTGGTATTCGTCATTAACAGTATAAATTTATTCATATTTTCCAGCAAAGACTTATGCAAAATCTTCACACATTTAAATTGGAATTATAGAAACTTCCCATGCAGAAGCGCAAAAGTTTAGACACGGCGTAAGCGTGATATAAATTTCTTAAGTAAAGCGTAAGTTTCCTTTTACTGCCCGGTGCGATTAGCATTCGCTGTTACACGCCAATCTTCTGAAGATTTTATTCCTTATTTTATTAGTTTTATAATTTTACACCGAGGATTTAGTTTTTAAATTCTTGTAAAAAGTTTTATCTCTTGCAGTTCTAAATATTTTAATGTCTTTACTGAATAAGACAAAACTGAAGAGTTCGTTAGTTTGTTTGGAACCACTAATCTCATGAATTTCTAGCCCAAATTAAAAAAAAAATATGTCTGTTCTTTTTATAGAATTTGAAATAGTTATAGTCTCACATAGTTGGCCTCCTTCTACTCAAGAAACACATGAAAATGAGAGGTTTGCACTTTTACTTAAAACCTCATTAGACAGAGTCATGTAAGAAAGGTCAACTTAGCCCATTAGATGGGAGGTGGAATGGAGGGCAACGCATCTGCGTGACAATAATGCGGATGTCCATGGGCGTAGTCTTCTAAATATTCCAAATTCACGTTTACTCCCCTATAATATTAACTTTTGACTATGATTGTACATAACAGAAATACAATGATATAGACAGAGTACAGTTATTAATAGTATATTGAATTAAATTCTTCACAAAGCGGATACAATTTGTCACAATCCCCTCGAGCCTGGTGCGCTGAATCATATTGCTCGTGGAACTCAGAGTTTGAACTTCCCTTCGGCAGCCTGCTCGAGTGATTCAATATCATCATCATTGTGAAAGCAATAAATAAATATTACATTATATTTAAAGATATATATACGACTGCTTGTAGTATATTTAAGGGTAATGTCCTACCCGAATTTTGGCTGTCTACCTAAATATTGTAACGAATGAAAAAAATATTTTTGACAGTTGTTAATTTAATACACAGATATAGAACGATTAAAAATATTTTTGACAGTGTGTTAATTTAATACACAGATATAGAACGATTAAAAATATTTTTGACAGTGTGTTAATTTAATACACAGATATAGAACGATTAAAAATATAAAAGCTTATTCGAAGTGGTCCTCATTGGGTGCAATACAGTCCTTTAATCTTTGAGACCAGTTGTCAATAGAAGCTCGCACTCTTTCCAGGGGGAAAAACTTCACTGGCAATCGTATGAATAGTTTTTGTGGCTCTGCTATCGTGGCGTTTAGGGCGAGCTGTTATCTCTACAAGTGAACATAAATCATAATCCAGCGGATTAAGATCGGAACTAGATGTAGGGTACTCTTCAACTCGGACCAAGTCCGGAACGTTCTATTTCATCAGGATTGGGTGGGTCGAGATCTATGATCTGGTCCTGAGTCTTGCTGGAAGGGCTATACTTGGTTATTGAATATTGTGTTAATAAAGGGGGGGGGGGGGGCTTTACCACCTTCTCAAGCATGAAATCTTAAAACACCTGTGCAAATGCTTTAATAACTTTTTCGCAAAAATATGGCTCGGTCACCACTTGATGGCTAACACCCCGCCAACCATCACTGAAGTCGGGTAAGGCCCACGTTGCACTCCGTCGCCTAATTGGAATGCTTTCTTAGAATGTTGATCATAAATACGGTCATTTCGTTTGTTAAAATATCGCTCAACTGTCAAATTAAGATGGTTCCTTGTGGGGGGGGGGTGATAGGAGGGCAACGCATATGCGTAACAAGATTTTTCTCCTGCACAAACCTAGTACGTCTCATTGTAATAATGAATAGCTCGGTACACAAACATTTGAATTTTAACAAGTGCGTGGAGAGTTTAAAATTGTATTTGGCTCTATTTCTGTAATGTAATCACATCAATTCTCTTCTGTTTATCACCTCACTCCATATTAATATCGCAAGATATCGTGCTATGTAATGGCGCCAAAATGAGAAAATACTATGAGCAATCGTATAAAAATTACAGACTCCAAATTCAAATATAATATTTTTTTATTGGAACAGTATTTACGAGTATGTCCAGCCTAAGTATATCTCTTGACAAAAACTGATCTATTTAAGGAACATGAATTTGAAATACATAATAAAACTCATGCTTTTTGATTAATGAATTTCTCGAGCGATTCTAAACATACGTGTTCATATGCTGCACAAATTACTCACGTAAATATTACTCTCATGATTTCCTCCAGGAACAAGCCTTGTTCGGCCCCGCCCTTCTCTACTTCGCAAAGCATTCGCAGCACACATTCCCGGCCGTTCCAGCCAACCCTGCCGAGACTACGAACAGCCTTAATTACCTTAAAATATATTACACTGCCAATAACTGAAAGGATTTATATAAAGGATTAAAAGAAGTCTGTTTTCACCGGATAGTGGCTGCTTTTTTGTCGCAAAACAAATGGTTCGGTTAAGTTGGACTAAAGATGTTTATAGACAGTACTACTGTCAAATTAGACAGCATAGCAGCCCAATTTGGTTGGCATGGAGAATCTTTCGCAGTGCATCTATCGTGCAGTGTGTCTACTGTAGTCAATTCGTGGAGAGAATGAAAGTCACATACTAAAAAAAATGTAAGAAGATCATCAGCATATTATCATATTTATGTTTGGTGACAAGCTGCGTGATGTGACGGTGACGTAAGTGTCAAGATTTTTATTCACCAACACACAGATACATACATCTTCACACCAGTTCCGTAATGGGGTAGGTGGAGAGAACAGAGCGCCACATATCACGATTCTCATATACCTTTTGCGCCTCGTCCACATTTATACCTGTGTTTTTTTCATCCAGAAGGATTACCAGCTTAGCGCGCCTAAAGATGTTTGTGTTCCAAAAAGGCAATGTTCAATCTTTAAATCCAAAGAATATGAAATAGAAGGTCGTTGGAGTGCTGGCAGGAAATATTGCACAGCCTAAATGAATCCTCCCGTCGTATTGGCCTTATGATGAACTTGGTCAAGACAAAGGAGAACGTGTTCATTGAACACCAATGAACACGTTCTCCTTAGGCGTCGATGGTGCTATTCCCGAAGTCGTATACAAATACGTGTACCTCGGGCAAATATTGCAATAAGGTATACATAACCTCGAGAAGGTAGCCGATAGAAGGGTTCAGTTGGGTTGGGAAGAATTCCGAAAGCTTTGTCACATTGTCACTTCGCCTATACCGCAGACCTTCTTCAACCAATGTATACTCGCCGTGGTGTCCTACGGGGCCGAAATATGGCCTCTTACTTTAGGACTGGTCCGCAGGTTTGCCGTAGCTCAGCAGGCTATTGTACGTGCTGTGTTACCCAACAGTTTCTTTGTCCGATAGAATTCGTAGCGAAGTCATAAGGCAAAGAACTAAAGTTTCCGATATCACGTGAAGAATAAGCACTGAACTGGCCACGCACTCAGAAGATCAGATGGCAGATGGGCCACCAAAGTTCCGGAGTGAAGGCCACGTTTAGGAAAACGATGTGTTGGTCGATCGTTCACCAGGTTGGAAAGTGATCTCCGTGCAGTAGCTGGTCTGGGGTGGATGTGAGCAGCAGAGATCCGTCGTCTTGGCGATCATTGAAAGAGGCCAATGTCCACCAGTGGACCGATAAGGGCTGTTAAAGATGATGACAGGCAAACAAAAATACTTACTAAAAGATACACATTTCCCAAAATGATAAACCTCAAATTATATGAAGCCTTGCCTTCTACAAGAAAGTGAACTAATTTGATATTCCAAAGCTTGATTTGTGAACGCATCGCCTAGTGGAGGAACAGAGACGACTTGTTTATATCACGCTCGCAGGCTCCACCAATGAACATTATTATGGCTCGTAACGTTACTATGACGTCATACTTTTTCGTTCATACAACTAGCCTTATCAATAAAAAAGACATTATCACGTCAAAAATCATTGTTAGTCAGTTTTGAAATACAGTTAGAATACTTGTGTAGATCTTCGGGTCGACAATACAAAAGATTACACGAATAATGGGTCTGAAATTGCTCGGGATAGGGTAACCATGTCTTTTTTCTTAATCATAACATTACGAAGTGAATAAAGATATATAAAAAAAGAAAGTTGTGTCACTATGTTTGTCCGGGCTAATCGTCTAAACTACGGTATCGACTCTAATGAAGTTTTGCAGTATCGCTCATAATAAAAGACTAGATAAATATGTAACTTACTGAATTTAAAATACAGGCTATTTTTCTTAACATTACACATATACAGCGATATTTTAATATCACAGAGACGCGTGACCCGGCCATCTAGTGTTATATAAAAACAACGAGCTCACTGTGTTGTGCCACAGTTCAATCCCGTGAAAGTTCTCGACTTGTTGACTATCGATACCTCTAATACTCACACAGATGTACTTCATCCGAAGGGGATAATACATATTTGTAGGTAAGAAAGTAGTTTTACGTTATTCAAAGTACCAATCTATTAACTTTAGCAAACTTCACAGTAGTTTTTACACATAACATACTTTAGTAAGAGATGGCGCCATTGCAGCCGAATTGGACCGGTACGACCGAGAACGTGTCTTTCGCTCACTTGACACCACCGTAAAGTATCAGCTATGCTGTCGCCATTGGAGGAAAGAAGAGTAGGGCATGACAACAATTACACGGATGTCTATGCATGGGTAGTCGATAAGAAGCCTCTATTTATATATAATAATATTTACTGTATAAAATAATAAATTCACAAACTTTTTTACGTAGGATAAGAAGTATGCGCATAATTCTGTTACAAACCTTCACCTGGTATTTATTTAATACCTTTTCAAAGAGGAAAGTAAAAATTTAATAAGGTCTTGCTTCGTTCTTGAAGTACCAGCGACTACTTTCAAATATAGAATTATTGATGAGGCAATGTTTTATAAGTTTCAGTTAGGATACCTAATATTAAGTTTATGAAGTTTATATTAAGTACCTCCTTAGTTTTATTTATAATTAAAAGTACTTTTAAGTACTTTTAATTATAAATAAAAAGGAGGACATTTGAATTACATTTATGTAATACTCTGACTTCAAATGTTGTAAAAGAACAATATTATTTTATTATTAACTAATATTAATTCTTGCACCGTCTTGTGAGATAAATGCATGCAAATTGTCAATAAGTGTATTTAGGATGTATAATTTAATTTGTCTAAACCGTCGATGGCTTAGACGAGAGACGAGATGTGAAAATTTAATCCACTAGCTATTTTGACGACGTTTCGTTTCAAATTTAGCAAAATGTAGACTATATTACCTGAATTTGAAATAAATATTAATTCATTCTACATTTTAGTGGAAATTGGTCACACATGAAATAAGAGCTGTGGTCATTATCGCTGCAAATATCTTGGGTTTGGAATCCCAAACTCAAATTAATTTTAAGCTTAGGCTATATACATTTCTGTTTCAAAATTTATTTTTCTTTAACCACATTATGTTTGAAAGATGAAAAACTAATTGAATTGACGTATGTGGGGCAGTTACTGGTTCCAACGATTTCATTCTGGAAGTTTTGATTTTCAGAAATAAAAATCAAAACAGGCAGAGACCCTTGTTGACATTAAAGAGTTGAAGATGACTGTCAAAGCGGATCTATCCCAAACCACTTCAGAGCTAGAGGCATGCTTCACAGTAAGTGATAAAAATAACAAAGACAAAGAAAAAAAGTGAGGGAATTTTGAGTCGTATCGATACCTGCGATAAAAAGTACATATTTTACCACAATCGGCAATGGTTGAACTCAGGTGAACTAGCCAAATCCTCTCTCAAGCGAAATTTGACTAAAAAGTACTGGTAAGCGTTTAGTTATACACTGCAGCTTTCAGTACACAGGCCAGACGAGTACTGTCGAAAACTGTACTATCAACAATTGGAAATCATAATGGTAAAGTTGTTAAATATCCGAGACTGAAGAACTGCTTCAGCCAACTGCTGCCTTACACGACGATGCTATACCCCATACTTTAATACTGATGATTGATAAATTCGAGGAGCTATGGTTCGAATCTGTATGAAATATGAAATCGTACTCTCCCAACCTAGCTCCAATCGCTTTTTTCAGTGTTTGCAATTTTTTTTCTATGAAAAAGGTAAACTCAGATGAGGCAGTCCAAACTGGCTTCAAAGAATTTTCTGATTCTCTCTCCCGAAATTTTTTCATATATGGAATCAATGAATTGCCTATGAAAATTCAATAGTGCTTAGATTGTAATTTTATATATTTCGATTTACTTAATATGTTATATCATAATTTAACCGTATTTTTAATGCACTAGATTATCCGAGTAGGACACTAATTTCATATTTAAGGACCAAACATTATGAACGCGGCCACACTAAATTGAACAAAAATAATACTCTGTACTAATAATGTAAAACGTTTAGTTATAATAAATTTTCCATTGCAACATATATAGGAAGAAACAGAACCGTATGAATATCTGAATAAATTAAAAAAACTCTAATGCTCTTATTCTCAAAACACAATAAAAGTTATTTCAATATAAATTATATTACACGTCGTATCCACTTTAAATTACAAAATATTCGCGACACTTTTAATATTTATAAAATCCGCTGTTTCCCAGCTTTTTGGTAACCGTGCTTAAGTCAGCGCGTAATCCCCGAATAATTAAACTTTGTATCAACTGTTGCTACTCCCTTCGGTTTGAAGTTTAAATGGAGCATTGTGCATCTAGTGCTGTTGTTCATAAATTAATGGTTTAT
Organism: Eumaeus atala; assembly: GCA_017140195.1. Lineage (NCBI taxonomy): Eukaryota > Metazoa > Arthropoda > Insecta > Lepidoptera > Lycaenidae > Eumaeus > Eumaeus atala. The sequence continues at coordinate 187,491 of JAFELO010000685.1, read as the reverse complement.
AAATTGTATGTTTGGGACAGATGGGGTGTGTTCAGTTTGGGCAAGAAGTTATAATGAGAGTTTAATCAAAAGTAAGGAGGAAGAGCTAGTGCCATGCTACATTATAGTAGACCGATACGAACGGAAGAGAATCTCTCACTCACTTAACCGCCTTAAAATAATAGCTATGCTGTCGCCCTTTATGCAGTTTGTGAGTCACAGTGACCCATTGGACAGAGGATCAGTAAACATTACGCGTATGAATAAATTATCTAGATATTTCCTACTATAATCATTTTAAATGAATGCACTTACTTGTGATGGTCCTAGATGATGAATTTAAAATAAGACGCTATTACATCAATAGTGAACACTTTAATTTACCACAATGTTTTATATATTGAGTTACAGTTACCCTACGAATAGGACTTAAATTTTTGGCACTTTAGTACCTAAGTACCGAGTAAGGCTTTCCAGGCTTATTTTACACAAATACTGTGGCATTAGATTTTGTTAAAACACTTAAATTGATTAGTTTAATAGCGAATTTATCATTGTGATATACATAGCTGTAAATATAGCAATAATTACAAACATAACTTTCTGTTGTAAGATGAAACAATTTCGTCCCTGCAACAAGAATTTGTAATTTGATTATACAACGTACTTCATACCCCTTGTTAGTATATGCTGATAAGTTATTACCATTCATGCATGAATAATTAAAGATATCAAAGTTATGGTAGGAGTTCAAACTTCTTAAATAAACTTCACATTCCAATAAAAATAAAAAGACCAAAAATTCATCACATTCCAATAAAAATAAAAAGGAAGTCATGAAATACTTTAATACCCAAGATAAATATAAAAATGGGCTAGCTCGTTAAGATATTTTAGGATTTAGTTCACTCACGCTATTATGAACTTTTCCAACTGGTTGTAAAAACTCCTTCTCCCCTCTCTGTGGAACTCGATCGAACTTGCGTCGAGGTGTTCGTAATGTTGTAAGTGTTTTTGTTTTTCGTGCAATATTTTTATAGTGCCATTGTTTTTTTTTATCAGGATCGATACCCCGTTTTGCGAATGCTGGGTTGACTATTGCTTTTCTGGGAAAATATGTTTATAAAGTTTTACAATGAGAGGAAACTTTTTTTTATTTTATCAAACAATGAAACAAGAAAAAACCGTCTAAAAATAAAATGATAATAATGTCGTACTAGCCGAATATCGGTCACAGTGGCCATCTTCTCTTAAGAAAGCCATCTGCGCGGGACATTTTACAGTGCACAAGTGTTTGTTCAGAAACAAGTGCACTCTCTATTCCTTCATTCTTCTATTACGGTGGGATGACAATCCGACACGACCGGAGAGAAATCAAGCACAGGAGCGACGGCTTAACGTGCTCTCCGAGGCACGGGGGTGTAACACCGCCAACTTCCTAACTCCGAACAGTTATAAGAATTTGAGAAATCCTAATAATACTTTTTGTAAACTCCGATCCGGGATTCCAACCTGGGACCGCACGTCTGTTGCTGAACATGCTTAACACTAGACCACGAGGCAGTTAACAAAAATATAGTATAGGGGGCAAACGAGAATTATATCCTTAGCAACTACCGACGCTCTTATCATCATAGTGTCGTCGACATCCGCATTGTCGTTGCCATGCAGATGCGTCCTGTCCTCCTCCCCTACAATGGGTTAGAGATATCATTATTATAACTACCATGCTGCATTGCAGCTGAATTGGGTCAGAGCGGACCTCTCGATGATACGATACCGTTGTAATTTGATAGCGTCGTGGTCGTCGTTCTCGGTACCCATATTAGGGGAGAAGGAGAAGAGGCCAATGGATTTGCACAACAATAATTTGAATGTCCATTTTTCTCGTTTGTTCCCTTATACTATGATAAAGAAGCCTAAATCCGTCCACTGCTGGATAAAAGCCTCTTTAAATGGACGCCAAGACGGCTGCTCCCCTGATGTGTAGAATATAATTTTTACGTAACACTGTTTATAAATATTACATAGCTTACCTCATATATGGAGTCTTCGATAATACTTTGCCACTTTCGTCCAAAAAGTATATGCGTTTCGCAACACTGTTGCGGGTTTGGGCGAAATCCTTAGAGTTATCTTTGAAGAAGTGAAACAACGTTGGGTCCGTGGGCAGTTCCCATGCCAACGCTGCCGTATCCCCAAACCAGACGATAACACCCACTTGTAAATAGCTATGAGTCTGTTTGCAGAACACTGAAAAGATATAGCAATTTATAAGCAGCAAAATATGTCCGTAGACTAAAATCGTTTAAAATATCAGCGTTTTAAAATGGTTTTATTTCACCTACGTGTTTTAACCGCTTTGTTGTTTTAAAAGTGTGTACCATCGCACCATGTTACAAGTCTTGTCGTGGCAATGGGACCCAGTAGCCTGAGGTGAACCCACACATCTGTGAAGCCAATTGAACTGATGAAGCTGCTCTTTGTACCCTATATTTATCTTACAAGAAGACTAAAGAGTATGAGGACGAGGTGATTTCGTGCAAGTAAAAGGGAAAAGAATGGGAACATTAACCTTCTACAAAAGGAATTACCTAGAATAGGGGGTAAAGAGACTATAAGAAGTTTACTCAGACTTTTGGATACATCTATTCATGCCATGGTCTCTCCACATTCACAATCCTTCATTAATTATCAATATTTGATGAATATAATGCTATTAGACCTTCCTATTAAGTCTCAATTTAGTAAACAAAAAGAAAAAGAAAAAAATTAGAGCTTCTTCTATATGAAATATTAATTTGTGCATTGTGACACGAACATGTATCCCGGCTAAAAATAAAAAACTACTAAATTATGATTTGGGAATGGCAGATAGCATCAGCCATCCCAAATATGTCCATCCTCGCCATCGCCAAAAGGAAAAAGAGTGACTTTTCTTCAACACAGAGCACATTAAGCCTTACCTTTCTCTCTCTTGATAAAAGAGCTTTTTCTGGCTCTTTTATCAAAGAACTCTAGCTCATATCGTTTCGGGAATACCAAGGGTGGCAGTTGGTTCCTTAACGATGTACTGCGCAGTAACGGGTTACACCTGAAGAAGATGGTGATCGTGGAATTGAGAATTCTGCCGCGATGTCCATTACAAACCTACATACACAGATAGACAGATATCTCTCCACCATGGTTCAAGCCTTGTCGTGGCGGTGGGGCGCAGTAGCCTGGGGTGAACCCAGTGAAGCCACTGTACCGAGGGGTATCTTTGCACCCCTCTTATAAGAAGAGAGAGCTAAAGATCAGGACGAGGAATCGATCTCGGTACCTCTCTTATAGGAAAAGGGGATCTGAGAGCAACAGGAGAAGGCGATTTTGCGCACGGGGCAATCCCAAAGCGCCGCTCTACGGGACAACCCCATCTGTGGGGGCGGAGTTGGTCGCTTAGGGGACTGACCCTGAGAGGGGAGGGTCATTCTGCCGAAGTCGGGCAAGCCCGGAAGCCTGCCTGGAAGCTACCGCCCGATAACGCTGCTGTCCCACATCGCCAAGTTGTTCGAGAGGCTTCTGCTTCGGAGGCTGAAGCTGTACATTCTCATAAGGGACGAACAGTTCGGCTTCCGGAGCGGCCACTCGACCACGTGGCAACTAACGTGGGTGATCCAGCACTTGTCTGTAGAGATGAACAAGGGGAGACACTCTGTCGCAGTCTTTCTCGATATGGAGAAGGCCTTCGACAGGGTGTGACACCCGGGAGTCTTGTACAAGTTGGAGGACGCCTAGTGAGTCATGTGAGACTAGTGGCGTCATTTTTGGAAGTTAAGACCTTCCGGGTAGCGGTAGAGCGGAGGCACTCCTCGGTGAAGGCCATACGTGCCGGAGTGCCACAGGGTAGCTGCCTATCCCCTTGCCTGTACGCGACCTACACCAACGACATCCCCACACTCCTTCTGATCTGATCCTTCGGGAGAGGGTGAGGCGGATGTCATGCTCGCGCTGTACGCCGACGACAGCGCATACGTAACCTCGTCCCGAAAGCCGGAGCTCGCAACTGGGCGCATGCAGCGCATGCTGGACCGGTTGCCGGAGTGGCTCGACAGGTGGCGCATGTCTGTTAACGTGGATAAGACGACGGCGCTATATGTCAACAAGAGGCGCTCCATGCCGGGGCAGTTAAAGTTCAGAGGCCAGGATGTGTCTTGGAATTCCCCAGTCGTGTATCTCGGATGCAGTATCGATCGCGCGCTCCGGAGGGGCTCGCAGGTGGACCGAGCGGTCAACCAGGCGAGAACAGCCCACGCTCTACTGTGGCCGGTACTAGCATCCGGACTTCCTACACGGACGAAACTGGGGATTTACAAGACATATATCCGGTCACACCTCACTTACGCCGCCCCCGCATGGTACGCGCTAACCTCCCAGGCCCAGCGGAAAGGCCTGCAAGCCCAGCAAAATATATCCCTATGGGTCATCACGGGTGCCGGTCGCTACGTCCGCAATGATGTGATCGCGCGTGACTTGCGGATAGAGTTGCTGGATGAGTTTGTGGTTCGATTGTCGAGCGCAGCAATAGGGCAGACAATGGACCACATGCTCATCTACGCGACCTGGCCCCGCTGCACACG
>JAFELO010000685.1:142873-178015 GCA_017140195.1 Eumaeus atala | reverse complement strand
CCCCCCCCCCCCCCAATGGGCCACCAGCTACTCACAAACCGCACGAAACGCGACACTGAAAATGTCATTTTACAGCGACATAATGTGAGCTTGAGGTACCTCCCCGGACGTGCCGGCCGAATTTCGTTGCATTCGAGGATGTAGTGTCATGCGCTATGCATGACACTACATCCTCCTATGCAGCATGGCACTACCTCTTCCCCACTTCTTAGTTGCGGAGTGGTTTAAACCCCTTCGATGTTAATGGGACCGTCGATTAACAGACTTTGCTTATCGGATACTGGCGAAATTTTTGATAATAGAAACCTTAAGCGGACAAGCATTATCCATACAGAGATATATATTCTACATTAGAAATGACTCTTCTCTTCACAGTAATAATAGTAGTTGCCTTAGGGCTCAAAATGGTTTCTGAGTTTCAATTCCTTCCTTCGATTCAGCAAAATATCAACCATTATTTTCTGGAGTTGGTTCTGGCGATGTTGTAAATCAATAGTGAACCCTGGCAGGAGACTGACTGTGTTTTTTGTCACCATTAGAGTTCTCGATGAAGAGGTAAGCTCTGCCTGGCGTGGGTTTAATATTTCCAACCAGAACAATATCTGCCTGGTGTACTAGTATTTCAATAATATATCATAATCTATTTAAGTTAGCTGTTTTCATTAAAGTTATATTCGCATAAACTTAGTAAATCATAAAGTATCATTAATTTGGAAGTTTTCGCATCCAGGATAACGTTTGGAACAATTGTCAGTTTCCACATGTGCTGCGTCATATTCCTTATGGACTTCGGAGGCGAATTCCTTACCCTTTGGTAATCTAAAAAAAAATATCGTAATGTCATTGTAATTTCTTACAAATGGTAGGCGCGCAGGACACCAAAAGATATATTGGAGAGAATAATATTATTGTCTGACAGGCAGTTGTCAAAAATGACACTGACATTAATTGAGTTAACTTTATAATTTTTATGTTACCACTAAGACCTGACTTCATTAGTAATAGAATTGTAACTTTCATCTTGGTGTAAGGTGTCAAGTAGTCGGGCCTTTTACAACTGCAGACGCAAATGAACATCCGCATAATTCTTATGCAGATATCGCCTATATACAAAACGCTACGGCAACAGCTGTCATTTTACGGCGTTATCCTGTGGGTGAAAAGTACCTCCACGGTAGTGTCGGTCCGATTGGACGGATATGTAGCTAGTGACCTGTACCTAAACTACAAGATACGTAGGTATAGAAAGGAAATAGACAGAGTGTGAAAATATAGCAGACAGAAATATATATGTTACAAACTAGCATTATTCACAGGAGTATATTTTAATCTTAATTTAGGAAAAGTATAAGTTGACCTGCAGGTCATCTCTGTTCCCGATGTTTGAGGATTTTCGAAAATTGGTCCACATGCCATGACCTCACGTTATAAAGTTTTCTATTTATACAGAATATTACAAATGTATGATAAGTGTGTACTTTAAGGCCAATGGAACCTAACATTATTTTTATATTTACTGTCAGTTTATTTCAGCATCACGCGAAATGAAGTTACTACGGTATATGTTATTTTAGTCATAAGTGAGACCAAAACCACAGATGAACACAATTTTACATACACACGCCCCTTTTTATTTACTTGAAATACATTAAATATTCAAAGAATTGAATGAAATAAACTAGACATCCAAAGGGATGAAATTCGAAGCACTTGTACCCGCGGAAACATTTCAGAAATTTTATTCTAAATAGTGATGTAACTGTGATCGACATTGATTATTGCATTCAAGTTTTAACGTGAATTTTATTTAAAACTTGATTTCCTTTCCTTTAACTTGTTACGCTACCGTTATGTAAAAATATAATTAACCAGATTATTTAGTCGATTAAAACATCTTACAGGTATATTTAGTCGATTAAAAGCATATATACTAACTCTTACCACTATACTTACTTTAACAAGTTCAATTATTAAAACAATATTTGTTTAATATTAGAAATATTAGAAGCTTTGCCGTGAAAACATAACAAATGATTAAATTTTATAGTAAATGATTAGGAATGGTATCTTTAAAGTGAGCATTTTTTACAGTCATATTATATTTGGCTGACATTTATATATTATAAAAACAATTAAGTTATATTGGTTGATAAGTGACTACTATAGACTTGCAAAACAGATCTCGCAAACGCGTTTTTATTTTTATTCCAATACCACTATTATTTATATCGATATCGATAGATTTTTAAAAATCGTCACATGCATATCTCTAACACAACTTCATACTTACGTAAAGACAACGCGAAGGAGCTCTTGCAGGAATGTACCTTGTCTAGTACCAGCCAGCGCTGATTCACATAGTTTATAAAGAACGCATTGTCGACCGTCGCCGCCAAGTCTGAAATTGAACAGACGATAGGCATTTTCACAATTTGTAATAATTTTGCCAGTTGAAGATATTTTATAAGATTTGCAGCTGGGAATATCCATGACAAAAATCTATCGCGAGAATTTCTCAACTTGTGCAATCTAATTTTTATTGTAGATTATCACTAGCTATGCATATTCAGTGGGATAAGACCTCCTTTTGAATGTATATCTACTATGTTGACTGTATGCGAATATTACTCATTACAATAAAACTATTTTAGAAATTTTATCGCGGTTTATTTAATTATTTAACTGAGTGTTCAATTGGCCAGATACGTCGGGCCAATTAAATACTTCTGAAACGTTGGGCCAGTTAAATAATTAAATAAACCGCAATAAAATCGGTAAAAGTAATTTTATTGTAATCACTACACAATACGTAAAAAAACCTGTCGTTTGATAAAATCAAATGTTGGACAATTAGCACTAATAATTAGACAAATAAGTATTTCAAAAATGTTTACAATTACTTAAATTTCTGTTCAATTGCCTACGGCACCACAACTGAAATCACGTGATGAGTTCATGACCTAGTACACTCAGTGTCATGAACATTTCCAATGCAGTGATTTGTTCCTCAAACCTATCAGGCCTAAGGGACATTCCAATTTACTAATTATACAAATATTTTTGTGATTTAATGTTTATTTTGTATTTTTAAGTAGAATAGTTAGAATTGAATATCGTTTCTGATTATTGATCGGGTACTCTCTTTATTGATCTGAAGAGAGTCGGACTGTGGAGGAGGCAAGGCAGGTATGTAGGGATCGTGATGTTGGCATTCCGTTCTCTCTGCCTGACCATTTGAAAGCTGGCGTGAGGGTGTATGTGTGTGTGAGTGTGTGTGTGTGTGTGTGTGTGTGTGTGTGTGTGTGCGTGCGTGCGTGCGTGCGTGCGTGCGTGCGTGCGTGCGTGCGTGCTTGCATGCGTGCGTGCGTGCGCGCGTGCATGCGTGCGTGCGTGCGTGCGTGTGTGTGTGTGTGTCCACTTAATGCGGCACATACAAAATTATAATCTGCTGCAATGAAATATCTATACTGTACTAATGTTATGTTGTTTGCATGATTCACTATATTCCATACTGTTAATATACCCAGTCCATATATCTTGCCACGTTTATTATTTTTAAAGTATGTTAGTCTAATACACAAATATAAAACAATTAATAATATTGGTCTTGGAATCGTTAAGACTAAAATACTACTTACGCTGTAATAAGGGACTCCAATTTATTATATAAATCCACTCGGCTTTGTCTGTGAAAATCCACACTACCGTTGTCAAGACCTCCTTTTTTCAGGAAATCTCGCTTGAAATGCTCTTGGTGCATTTTAGAGCGATTCACTTTCATTTGAAGTTTCTCTTTGTAAGTCACTTTGTCGTCCACACTCCGTTTGGCAAACGCTGGATTAACAATGTTGGATCTGAAACAGTGAGACATATATTCTAACAAATTAACAGTCTCGCATTTTATTACGTGTAAGTAAATTAAGAAATTTAATTGAAAAAAAAACTAATTCTATCCTTATCGTGTACATTTATAACCTTTTTTTTTATCACGCGGAGAAACACGTTTACCCACCAACACCGATTCCAATGGTGTGTGGGGCTCGCGGCACATTGACGAATACCCACTGACAACACAGCGCGTGCCGTCACAGCCGCCATGGTAACCTGCTCCGGAACTAGCAATTCATAAGGGCTCCTCAAAGGCTATTCAGTCCCCAAGGGGATCGACACCACCTTTATGGAAATTGTTGCCTACACCACAGGACAACCCAAGTTACTTTGGGTTTGCGCAATGGCCCCTTAGCCCACGAACAGAAGCCCCTCCTCTTCTTGCTCTTTTTATTGTAAGTTTATAAAAATGTATGTTTCATATATTATAGAGAAACATTTGTTTGCAGTGAAACAATAATAACAATTGACTTCAAGCGAGATGAATACAAAGACACCCAAAATAACTTTAAACTAGTTACCTTGACTACCTTATGTTATATTGGAAAATGAACTGGCATAAACTTGCCATCACAAAAATAAAATATACACACAAAACAGTGTAGATGAAAATAGCACAATTATCATTACTAGTGATTCCTCAGATATATATATATTTGAACTTAATTATAGAAAAGAACATTCGACTTCTAACACAGCTGGAAGGTGGATGGATCCACCTTTTTTTGTATGTTTTAAAAACTAAACGTAACAATATGTGTGACAGTGCCACAGTTTGTGTATTACATGAGTTTAGCATTGTGTGCGTGCTGCAGTGTGTGTAATGTTTTATTTCATTACAATGACAACATTTAATGCGTGTTGCATAAAAATGTTAGCTGTCTGCCAATCTTCTCCATATAATCTTCAATTGATCAAAAAGACTTCAAATATCTCCGTCCACGCAATGCTCTATACAAGAGAAGATATTTTTTTTTTTTTAATTAATATCTTAAAAATATCAGTTTTAAATTACATCTAACCGAAGATATTTTAGCTACATAGTAAAACATACTTACTACATAGTAAGTATGTAATATCGTTTTATTTTATGACCCTTGGGTCATTGACTTACAAAAATATAATTTATACGATTTCCTATTCAACTGTCGTTGTAAAGCATCCATGATTGAATATAAGCATATTTTTTGCAATGTCAACCTAACGTGTATGATTTTACGTCGTTTTGCAATACAGATTTTATTTGAAAGATGTGCAAAATTTAAACACATTTCCTTGAAATGTCATCCTTACGCGAATGTGCTTAAGATTTTAACAAAGGGCCCACGCGATCTTCCGACGCTCATTGTACATCTTTGTGTTAATTCCAAATCTATTTCTAAAGTCTAAAATTGACAATTCCGAATCGATATCCGAATGATTCGACATTTAAAATGATGGACTAAATTTGCTTATGTCACACTATTAGGATTATTTCTTTTCGGCTGGCGCAATGGTAAGATAAATAGGGTAAACCGTGCATGTTGCGCTAGAGGGCACAGGTTCGAATCTCCCCCAGATGTTTGTTTTTTATAATACATACAGTATTATAAGCAATTATATAATAAAATTCCAAAATATACACGATACTTAAATTTATAAAAACATACTAAATATAGCCTATAAGGTGCTTAGGACAGGACTAGGCCAACCTGGTGTGATAAGTCCACACACAACACAGCCATAATATTATCTATTTATTCTGTATGTACATACAATTTACTACAACTAAATTAAAAACTAAAAAGTTTATTGGTGTGCTTATCTCGTAAAGAGATTTCCGCCACCAAACCGCACAAAGTTCATTATTAAAGCTTATAGGAGACATAGCGGATTTACATAATAATAAAAGAAAAAAAGAATTATAATAAATAGAAAATAATGGGTAACGTTAAGTTGACAGCTGAAACTGTTCCAAGCCCACCTCTTTAAAGGAACTGAGGCAATTACTTTCCCATCTTCATCCATATAATTCACTTTTGTCTTGTCACTTCTCCTCAGTCCAGTTTTTTCGAATTCTTTAAACATTTGCAGGAAATTTGGATCGGATGGAAGGCTCCAGGCTAGTGCTGCAGTATTGCCGTACAGAAAAATGTCCCCAATTGGTATCACTGCCGCCGTCTGAACACAGAATACTGTAAGAAGACATAGTTTATTTATTTTTAAATTTTTTTTTTTTTTGTGCGAAGAACTTTGACGACTACCGATGCCCATAGATATCTGTATTATTGTCATGCAAATGCGTTGACTTTCCCTCCTCTCCTCCAATGGGCCTCGGAGGCCTTTACGGCGGTATCATGTGAGCACCTCCACAGTCGTGCCGGACTATTTAAAACCTATTGAGAACTATATATGATTGAAGTCAAATAATAAAAATAGCATTTCATGCCGTTTAATGTTAGGAGGAAGTAGAAAGACTTCATGACATCGGACTTTATTAGAAATTAAAAACTTTAATAACACTTTGATACGACCCGGAACTTGAGCCCGGAACATCACGACTGTCGTTGAACGTGCTTACCACTAGACCACGAGACAGCAAGCTTTTATGATACTGGTACAATACATGCGTATTTTCCTTCGTCGTAACACCACGAATGAACTGCTGGATCATAGTTTTGTTATTTTTCTTAGTGTAATCGGAACAAGATCGTGAAGTAATACACTACAATAATGTTATAGAAGCGTGATGGTATATATTCCATGACATGCCTCGTAAAATTTACAGCTAACACAGCAAAATTTTTACATTTCTAATGTTACCCCGTACTAATCAATCTTTAGCTTTCTAATGTGTTCCCAACGTATATCCCCTTGTCACCACATCCCCAGTTTCTAATGCTGGATGCATTACTACGTGTTCACCCAAAAAGAACAGTTTTCAAAGTCAGTGGTGAGATATTCGAATTTACCCACCATCAACTGAACAATCGCATGCGGGCGACCGTCCTAATTCGAACGCAAACAGCACGCTTCGAGCGTCGCAATCATCGATCTCTAACAGACACTTTGACAATCGGAACCGAAAAACGGAAATAATTCATTATTTGACGACATTTATGTGTCGAATGATTGTTTTACATTGCAATTTTTAAATAGAAGTTTTGACAATATAGATATTTTACAGCCGGCAAACTCTCACATTAAGTGACGCTGGCTGTAAGCGTGGTATCATTAGCCAATTTTAAATTAGTAGTCCATGGAATGGGTGGTATGATGAAAGTTAACGCATCTTCATCACGTGCAGATTTCAATGGGTATCAATTGTCTCCAAATTAGCTCCGATTACACTTTTGTCTCTCAAGTGTATTTTTTGGTTAGTTTTGCAAACGTATGTGATCATTTTGTTTGTGGGAAAGCTGTGGCACAAAAAACATTCGTGATATATATTCTTAAAGTAACAACACATCATAATGTAATTTATTTTAAAATTTCAAACGGGAATGTTGCCCTTTTCATTATCACTTCAGTGGTATGACGCACATTTTGCTTCAACGCCAAACGTTACTTTGGCTATGAGCGTTATCCACGCATTTTTAACTTTGAATGGCTTTGCAGCCGAATCTGGCATTGCACATGGCACCTCCTTAAGAGTATTGATATGCTCATGTGGATCAATGTAGATGTTTATGGGTACCGGTATTCACTAATTGGTGGAGTCATTCCACGTTTATTCCTGCTTCGTATGACATATGTATATCGCCCATATGAATATTGGTATTATCTTACAAAGGCACGATTCAAGTTATACTTTTATATTTATTTCGAGATATTATTTTCAAAACTCAAATGACAAATTTACACACTATTAGTTCAGCTACGGTGAGCAATTTCAATATCAATGCGTAGAAGCATAGAAGATATAACTAGTATTTTTCCATTTGCGCCAAATAACCAAAAAATATTGGGCAAAAAAAAATGCTTAAAATATACATTAAGTAATTTCTATTGTAATAACAAGAATCATAACATACCAAGTTGTAAAGAACTGCCGTCAGGAAATACCAGGAACCTTTTGCTTCGCGACAGCACTCGCGAGCCAGTTTCATTTTCCACGGTACCATTACTTGCAGCACAATTTTCATTAGTGCAAAATCCAGCATATTCGCCTGATACAATTCTTATTACCCACACTATTGCAATAAAATTTACAGTGCCATGGACCCTTGAAAACATGTTGCAAATTTGCTATGCTCTATAAAAGTTCAATGCTGATAATTAATTTAAAAAAAAAATCAAATGTTGAACAGAACTATCTGAAAATCTAAAATAGACTGTCCCATTTGACACTTCATGGCTTGCACGCAAGAGTATAAATGAAAGAGCAATTAACATGTTGTACAGTCCCGTTGACTGTTATGTCGTAGTAGAATTGATTTAAAAAACAAAAAAGGTAAGGTATCTTTTGTTCGGTTCTAAAACGTGACGACCAATTAGATAGCTTGACATGCGTAAGCGTGGCTGGAAGCAACGTAAAAATATTTTTAGATTGATATACCAAATTTGAACATTTAAAGTCAAAATATAAACTTTCATTTTTTTTATTAGTATCAATTTTGTTATTCGTGTGTTAGCCAGATGTCCATAATTGTAAACTATACAGATCATGATTGTTGAAGTACTCTGCTACATTCATCATTATTTTAGATGATAATAATTTCGACACCAAGAAACAAAGTCATTATATATGATTATAACGATATACCGCCTCTGTGGTGTAACGGTGCGGGTGTCGCCTGTTAAGTCCGTCAACCGCGTGGGGTCCTAGGTTCGATCCCCAGGTCGGGCAATTGTTATTAATGTTCATCAGATTATCCTGAGCACGCATTACATTGTCCGGGATTGGAATGTACCCGAAGTGGGTACTTTCTTTCTTTACTTTTTGTTTAACAACAATATATCCGTCTTCTTGGCGTGAAGATGTATAATAATAATTATACATTGTATAGAGAGAGCGAACCAAGTGCTAAATATTACGATCCTTGCGAAATTGTTCCTCGTCATTAATACGAACACACTGGTTACTACTGGCTATTGACGCTAACTTGTACCCGACATTCCTCAGCTAAGTTAGTTAGACTGTACTAGCGTAGATTATTTTATAGCAAAGGAGGCAAATGTACAGTCGTGCCACTTGTAAGTGGTCACCAACGCCCGCAGACACCGGCAACATCAGAAGACTCACAGATGCGTATTCGGCCTTTTAGAGATAAATAGGCTCCTTTCTCGAAGATCCCTAAGTCATATTGGACCAGAAATACCGTAGGGTACAGCTGATTCCATAAAAAAGTAAAGAAGTACTGCATGGAAAACATTTGCGGTTCAAACGCACGTTAGGGGACTTCGCAACATCGAGATGGTGTCGGTGAAATTTTGAATTTTGTAGCAAAATTTCGTTAAAGGACTACATGCAACGAAATTCAGTTACAGGTGTTACCCCGAACAATTCCTCGGAACACTCCCCGTGGAAAATGCGGAAGGACATACACAGTAAACGGACATCTCTACGCAAGGCAAGAGTAAGCTGGTTGAAAAGACCTTAGAATTCGACGATTCGAGCCGCTCTACGTTGAATAGTATGACCTGATATTGCGGGGCTCCAGCCCAAAGGTGAGAGGATTACTCAACGTGCGGTCGGATCTTCACATTGTAAAGTTGTAGCCGATGAGCTGGTGTAAAGTGCTGTTTCGCCCTGCCGAGCACGCCTAGCTTGAGGGCGGCTAATTTTGCCTCCACTTTCAAGTGGCCGCGGAATAGAAAGTCATTCGAGATTTCGACACCATGTATGCCAATGCCAGCTGAGGCTATTAGGGATGTGTTTTAGAACCGAGAAGAAACTAAAAGGGGTGTTTTTTACGGTAATTAAACGGGGTTAAATTGCACTAGATTTAGTAGGCCCCATTCCGAGATTTTGATAGCAAAGAATCGAATTCAGAAACAAGGCTGCTCCAGTGCTGGTTAACTTCTACCCGCAAGATATTGACGCGGCCCATATATTCGGTACTATCGTCCAAACAACAATGAATGCTACCTGTTTGATGCATGCCATAGATATGCAGGAACAACAGATTGGGAGGCAGAACATAGCCTTGTGGAACATCAGCATGGACAAACTTTAGGTCTGACCATACATCAACGGCTACGGTTTTAATGCTCCGATCTGTCATGAAAGCTGGCAGTCCAATCGCACGTTTCACGGGAACCCCAAAAGCCGTAAGTTTGAAAGGAAGACTTTTGTGCCAAGCCTGATCAAAGGCTTTTGCTACGATCAGACTAACCGCCAGCGCCTCCCCATTTGTTTCAACAGCCTTCGCCCATATATGCATCAGGTAAATTAGGAGGTTACCAGCCGACTGGCCGTGACAGAAACCGTACTGACACTCACTGAGTGACTGGTGCTGCTCTACGTACTGAAGAGTGAGCCATTAATTATTGCTTCAATATTTTTGAAAATAAAAGCTACTGCTATAAGACGGTAGTTAAACGGGTCCGAGCTATCGCCCTTTTTGGAATCGGGTATACCAGAGTGGTTTTCCAATTCTTTGGGACGATGCCAACCATTCTGTTTATGAATATGAATAAAATGAGTACCAGAAAAGATACGTAAGGAGATGAGTCAACTCAAGTGCACATAATTGCAATACGATTAGTGCGATTTTATCGTGCCCATTTGACTTATGGACGTCTAAGGAGAGAAGTGCTTTCCACACTGAGCTCCGTGGGATCTTCATGCCTGGTATAGAGAAGTCACAACACGAGACTGTAGGCGGTGGAATGACTTGGTCAGTCAGGGTCATATTGGATGCAAAAAGACAGCCCAGAATATATACGTTCTCTTTTGAATCATGAGCCATCGAGTCATCACACCTTCGCTGAGATGGTAAGGATCCACCAAAGTTTCCTAGGTCAATCTTAAGACAGAATGCACGAGTTCCCGAAGGAAGGCTGACAAGCCGCTCGCCAGTTTCGCCTATATGCTCTGGCTTTGCTTTGACCATTACACTTTTGAGCCTGGAAGCAAAATTATACTCCTTTTTTAATGCGCTGATATTTACAACACCTGCCTTTTTAAGAAATGAAACTCTTTCGATTAAAAAAATCACAAAATATTTAAGGTTTAATGATGCACAAACAGACACACATACGTACACGACGACTATATATGGTCACTCGGAAAGTACTCGGAATAGATTACCAAATGTCTCATTTCGCCTAGAACGTGAACGTGTGTTGAAAACCTAGATCGTACAGAATGCAAGAGCCTCCATGACTTTAAAAAATTATAAATTCTTGTATCTTCACATGCAAGAGAGTGGGTGGGGTGGTGCCGGGACTATTTATAACTTGAGAACAAATAATGTACTACTTATAACATTTCATAATCAGGTATCGCACAAACGGGTTATATTCAGGTATACCTGACGTTGAAAAGTCAGAGTTCCTAGTGTCACTTTACCGCTCAAGTTATCCGACTAAAACTGCGCCATTTTCTTCGAAGACGCCCGAATACTATCAGCATTGCTATCAATGCTTTGTATAATGCTATATATGTAATATTTGCCTATGTAAATAATGCTGCAATTTTAAAGAAGGAATATATAGGATAGGAACACACACACACACAAGAAGGCAAAACGTACTACCCGTTGGTAAAATTTATTAGCTACTGACAATGGTGGCCCATATTTGAAAAATGCGTTAGTAAGCATTACGGTAAGGGATTATGCGATTTCTTAAAATAACTTTGTAATATTTTGTGGAAAAATACCAAATAAATGTTAATAAATTAATGGTGACTTTATTTTGGTAAATATTAACACAAAGAATAGCTAAATCTCACGAGCATAACGTTGGAACTTTACGAAAAAAATGGCTATACTAACTTTATATACAACGCTTAATCAAATATTGTATCCATACAAAATATATATTAAACATATTCAATTTGCAGCAAGCGGTGCATTTAAGCCGGCAAGAGGTCCCTCGCATTCTGAATATAAATCAGAGCACGGTCTCGTGGCGTATTGAGCGTCGTCATATTCCTCTTCGTCTATGCCTTTGTATTTTGGAAGCCTGGTAAATAAAGAATAAGCTTGTTAATAAATATGCTATGTGAATGGAATTTTTCTTCACCTGATGCTCCATATAGACTGCATCGTTATGAATTAACAATGCATAAAAATGGGCATGTGGGATTGGAATGTCAGACTTAGATAGTAATAATCAATATCTAAGAACAAATTGGGCTAACAAGAAATATCCAAATGTTCAAAAATATATAAAAAATATGAATCTTGTACAGTTAGATTTCACATTTCTTAAAATAATAGCATCGCACTGCGGTTTCAACCTATAGGTCTGGTCCTATTAGTCGTTGCGTCATGATGTACATCCTATAGCCTTTCTCGATAAATGGATGGTCCAACAAAAATAATATTTTTAACTCGGGCTAGTAATTCCCAAGATAACCGCATTAAAACAAACAAACTGTTCAGCTTTCTATTATTATTATTATAGACGAATATTACTTGGAACGTAAATAAAGAACAAGTAAAAAAAAATATTAGTAAATATGTTGAAACAAAACGATCAAATATTTCGGACAGCTTCAATAACTCCAGCTCTCGCTGACCAGATTATCATATACCTGCCGTACTACATATCAAACTTAATAGTATGCCATCATTTCTGCTTACGTTGAAATGTGCATTGAGAAAATTTTTAACTTTTATAAAATGACGGTCTGATATTTCCGGGTTTTATATTGAGTATCTAGCCAATATCTAAACATTTCGTAATAGAGAAGAAATAATGGAGCACATTTTTTAGGACAAAAGCAGTTGCACATTAACAAATAGTAGGGATTAAGGTTTGCATTTTCCCTTCCTTCAGCTCGTTGAACATTTTTTAAAATAAATCAAGCGTCCGCAAATTTCACTAGGCTTATTATATTATTATTACTATCACTACCTCTTAGGCAAAATATGCATTCCGCCTGAAAAAAAAATATCTATGGCAAAATTATAAAGAGGAAACATTTGATTGTTTGTTTGCATGGGATAGACACCGAAACTACCATCTTTTACGGTTCACATCCCACATTATCCTTGATGAACATGGGCCACGTAATATTTTCTAAAATGTTTTGATGACTATGACAACTTGATGCCAACAAAATGTGAAAAAATGTTGGCAACATACGTTGCTCTGTCATAAAGCGAATTTGATGTCATTCTAACGTGTAATGCTTACTAAGCCGAAATTGCGAGACAGGGACAAACTGTTAGTGTAGTGTCATATAAAATAATATCAAAATTAAAGTACTCTTCCTCTTCTCATATGCCAATCTAACAAAAACTAAACAATAGCCGTTAGAAGTGACCATTTTCAAAGTTTTACATTAGATACTTACGTAAAAGTAGCTCTTATGATCTCTTGTATAAATGAACCTTGTTTTTGAGATTGTGTCTGACCCATTTCACATAAAGCCTTCAGAACGCAATGTCGCCCATTGCTACCAAGTCTGAAATGTATATGATATTATCGGAACACTATCTCAATATGGCGATGTTCTTCTATTTGATTCATAACGAAGTGTGGGAAATGTATGTATGACGAACGGCTGACTTTGTTCGTAACGTCCGCTATGTTACCAACAAAGTCAGCCGTTAGTCCGCGTGTTACGCCAGAGATCCCGGGTCTGAATCTCGCCTAGGTCATGGATGTTTAATACGTATTTCTATATCAAAAATCTTAAAGATATAAATATATCCTTAAATTTATAAAAATATTAAATATATTACCGCTCTAGTATCAGTAGTTATTCTAGTATCAGTAACACAAATTTTGTAGTTATAAAACGGGTTTTAACGCGGTGATTAAAATGCTTATTACATAGTAATGGCAAAGTTTTTGTAAATAAATTGCTCGACGTTTCGACCGGCTTACACCAGCCGTGGTCAGGAGCCGACTGACGTGAAGGGATAACAGCTGCTGTGAAGCGGGATCGACGCAACGACTACCCACATTGCGAATGAGAAGTAGGAGCATCCACCCCCATTTCAGCCGAATTGTCTGGGCATACAACATACACGATATCTGCCACACCATCCGACTGTAAACCCCAACTTTTAATTTTATTTATCACTGGGTTTCACATAATTTAAAATCATTCTCTCTTTTTTATTTCTATAGGTTCCCTAAAAATCCTGTAGTCCGAAGATCCTTTCCTCCGAGCGTCTGTGCCATACAGATTCGGTTTAAGGAACTGTATCCAGAGATCGGTGCCTGCGTTTAAAAGGTGGTGATCAGCTATGGCGGTTTTAATCGTTTGTCGGTTTCTAAATGCAAAAATGTGCTCCCTAATTCTGTGATCTCTCTGGCTGATCGTGTGGCAGGTACCGTGAGTGTAATGTGCGGGGACATTTCGGAAAATAAAAAACAGTCGGACGAAATGAGGGTGGATGCACCTACTTCTCTTTCGCAATGAGTGTAGTCGTTGCATCGATCCCGCGTCATATCAGCTGACATCACTTCACGTCAGTCGTCTCGTGAACACGGCTAGTGTAACCCGGTCGAAACGTCGAGCAAGTTATTTACAAAAACTTAGCTAGCACCTTGTAACAAGTATCTTAAATGTCGCGCTGAAACCCGTTAGGTAGCCACAAAATGTGTAACAAACGTGAAAGTCTCAAACAATCAGTAACACAAATCCTTACGGTTTTTATAACGCGGTTATGCTTACTTGTTGTGAAAAGTCCACAGATATTACAATCACTTTACTATGTATGATGTCTCGTTTCGATCCACCTAAGATTGCTCCAGCTTTAAGTAAACGAACCTATGGTATAGTATGTTCAATGAATTAATATTATATGTTATAATTTTGACTATGCAATGCATTTTCACAATTTTTTTTAATCTACTAATTGTAAGAGTTTGAAAGTTTTCTGGGATCCTGCTGTATAGGCGTATAGGTTGTCCCACGAAATAATTACTTACTTTGTTTAGTCTAAACACTGATACATCAGCTTTTGTCTAGTCCGAGTAAAACTACTGTGAGTGGTGTTTTTCTGCCATAACAGAAGTACATTATATTTTCCAAAATGAATTGCGAATGGTGTCCTTCGTGTAACGAAACGTG
Organism: Eumaeus atala; assembly: GCA_017140195.1. Classification (NCBI taxonomy): domain Eukaryota; kingdom Metazoa; phylum Arthropoda; class Insecta; order Lepidoptera; family Lycaenidae; genus Eumaeus; species Eumaeus atala. The sequence goes on along the minus strand of JAFELO010000685.1, from coordinate 162,945 downwards.
TCCTTTAACTGATGCTGTGATAATTGCTGATTTTGTACAAGTAACAGTTGTAGTATATATTATGTTAACTATAGACACGTCGCACGAAGGGTGTTCTCGCACAGGTTCTAAAAAGGTTTTACTGTACATGCAATGAATGTAAGTATGTTAATTGTGGTGGAATTTTTGAACTCAATTTTAAAGTAGATATTTTCGGGAGTAATGTACATGCCTCTACAATAGTACCCCAGGAGGCGTCCAAAAGCTTTTAAATAATAAAGTTTAAAAAAAATGACAAAGTACATTTCCGCGGTATAGGATATTATAATGTATTAGAATTTATGACAGATAACACACCGTGGGAATAAGTCGTTTTTCACAGGCTATTTTTATACAATAAGCTTTTTATACTAAATTAATAAATTGTAAATTGTATATTATTAACACATATGGTGTGTATTATTTATTTATTTATTGAGCTCATAGGAGCTTGATCAATACTGATCAAGCCCGCTGAGTTTCTTTCTTTTGCTGGTTCTTGTCAGGACAGGGCGAGGTTTGAACCGGTGGTAGATTTAATTAATGCCGTTTGAAAATTTACCTTTACAATTCAATTTTGAATAAAAATATTTCCATTTAATTTCAACCGATTGAGCTGATTTTTTTTATATGAAGTCCTTACATATGAAATTGGAGTTTTTCGTACTTCGAGTCTACGTTCTTTGGTTAGGAATTCCAAATTGAAATTTGTACAGATACATACACATGTACTTTTGCTTCGACGACCGTCATTAACTTGTTTTTTTCCTCTGTTTTATTCTGTTTGCGTTACTCATTTTACAAAATGGAAAACTTAAATTATCGCATTATTTACGAGCACGAGTTCCGCCGTGGTGCTGCGGAAACGACTCGAAGGGTGAGTGATATGGCGGTCGTGTTGCAAAAGAGAACCAAAAACGTACTGTATGTTTTTGGTTCAAACTTTCTCGTTCTGGAAATTTCGACCTTGCAGAACAAGCCCTGTGAACGGCCTGAAACGCAAATTGATAATGAAAAGATAAAGGCTATTGTGGAAGCGGATCCACCGCAAACCACGTCCAAGTTAACTGCATGCGGCGATGTTAAGGATCAAACTGTTTTAATTCACTTGAAGCAAATCGGGAAGATTAAAAAGCTAAGCTTGAAAGGTGGGTACCTCACAAATTGACTGAAGCAAACCGGCTAACGCAATCTGACTGCTACGTTACATTACTAATACCACACAATAATGAAGGTATTTTAAATCACATCATTACCTGTGATTCGAAAAATATATTATTTACGATAATCAGAATCGCTCAGCACAATGGTAGGATCCTGGCCAGCCAGCCAAATCCAGCGCTAGGCGAAAATTAACCCCAAAAAGTTACCTGTAAGCGTTTGGTGGACTAGTGCCGATAGTGTTCATTACAGTTTTGTCAAGTCTGGCCAGTCTATTACGGCTGATGTCTATTGTCAGCAATTGCAAACCATGATGGAAAAGCTAGCAGCTTATCACCTTAGCTTGTCGATCGCTAAACGCCACTGCTGCTGCACGACAACGCTAGACCACACACTGCGCAACAGCCGGCTACTAAATTAGATTAGCTTCAAATGAAAAGTGTAACACATCCTCCGTACTCACCGGACCTTACTCCAACAGATTACCATTTTTTTTTTTTAAATTTGCATAACTTCCTGCAAGGGAAAACCAAGTCCGATGGGACAGTCCAAATTGCCTTCAAAGAATTTATTGATTCCCGTCCGACTGGTTCATCTAGTAAAGGGATCAATGAACTACCTATGAGATGGCAAAAGCGCATTGAAAAAATGGTTCATACTTTAATCAATTAAATATTAACATATTCAAAAAATAACGATTGTTTTTCCTCCCATACAAAACGCCAATTTCATATGTAAGGAACTAATTTGGATGATAATACACGATGAAATAAAAATCTAAAAAAAGGTCCTTGCTTTTAATTATTTTAACTATATAGTGTACCTCGCATTCACTCAAAACTAGATTCCTATTTTCATGTACAATTGAATATTTTTATAGTATACGGGAGCCAACTAATAATTAGGCTTTAGTGGTACTACGACGCGCATAAGCACCCGCATAATTGTTACTCCCCTTCTTTGCTTCTCGACTCCAATGCGCTAAACGGAAACTCAAAAACCGTCACCGTAAGAAACGCGACAGCATAGTTTTCATTTTGCGGCACTGTCATGGGACTAGACGATTAGTTGGCTTATTGACTCGATAGTCAAATTCGCTTTGTAACACAAGACATTTTTAATATACATTTATACTCGACAAGAACTGAATTTGTGCAAATTTACTTTAAGATAAGTGGCTTTGTTTTAAGCGATTTCACCTACGTGAAATTCTAAAGGGCAGCAACAACCTGGTCGCATTCATTTTCTCATAGCCTACAACTTTGCCGGGTACTTTCTCAACAGATGAGTGAGGTTTGCATCGAAATCCAACAGACATTTCCACGTGTTCCATGGTCAAATAAACAGATCAATCTCACAATTCTCACAACTCTAAGTATCTATGCACATACTTTCCTTGTGCCCCTTAAACTTAACTGTATGTAAATATTTTCATTATATACATTTTAAAGCCACGTTAAAATAAAATAAATACCAAAGCACTTCAATAACACGTTAAGTACACGAATATAAAATTTGAAATCGACAGACCCTTCCAAAAGTATTTCTATTCGACGATAAAGAGCCATTCGACTGCTCCTATGAAACTCGACGCTTTTCCCGTCCGTATGCTCTCTCAGAAAGTCCCTCTTATGTTTCGCATCGTGCATCTGTTTTCTGTTTATTTTAAATTTCTCCGTTACCTTTTCGGAGTCGACGCTACGCTTTGCGAATGCCGGATTCACTATTGGCTTCCTGTAAAAATATTTTTATACGTGTGTGATGTGTTGGTTTTTGGCATTTCTTTAAACTTGTGGTGATTATACGAAATTGGTTTTTATTGCTGCAATATTATTTGCTTTTTTAGCGAACTGATAAAAACCAATTGAACTATGTGATTTATATTTACCGACAGCCATTTAACAAATTATCAATATAGTATTTTAAGTATATTTAGCACAAATTTCGTTTCTAGTGTCACATATTGCAGTATAGTTACATCAATATAATTATAATCTAATCTAAGAATAAGAAAGATAAGAAAGGTACAGGCAGGTACTTTTCTGATCGCACTGCATAATTGGTACTTCTTGATTATTATGGTGGCTGGTATAAAATTATCAGTTCTGTGCTCACATGAGGGACGTGGCGTACAGCTGTGTGTACGCGTGTGCGTGCGCGCGTGTGCGTGTGTGCGCACTACTAAAGGTAAATACATACACACACTTACTAAAGGTAAATACATGTAGTGAGTTACATTATAGTTTTGTTATTATTATATAGAATGCGCATCAAAGACATAGTATTAATTAACAACTCGTATCCAGCAGCTGCCATGGAAAATCTAAGAGAAGTGTATTATTTCTTTTTCCGGGATAACATTTGCATTGCAGAATGTAATGTGTTCTGTCTTGTGTTTAATTTAGTTTTGTAGTAAAAGATATAATTTAAAGAAATATGAATTCAAAATTTATAATTTATAGCATTTTGTTTTAGTAGAGTATAAACCTTTTGTAGGGTTCCTTGTGTATAACTTTTCCGTTATAATCCGTATAATATATCGATTTAGTGTCCACTTTTCTGTGAAGAGGATCGGCGCGGTGATCGAAGGGAGAGTAAGGGTCTTGTGGTAGCTCGTACGCCAGTGCTGCGGTGTTACCCCAAAGAAGAATATCTCCGATAACAGCAAGCATTGGATATGTAACGCAGAAAACTAGAAACAAAAAATGTAATAAATAATAATTTAGATTTCCACTTCGAAATCAAATATACTAATTCTTGCATATATGCATATGGCAGAAGCATGATTATAGCAAAGCTTACTACAGAATAGACCATGATTTATTTTACAACAGTTATTTCTATCTCGAACCCACGGAAGCGTGTCTTGGTGGTTTTCTTCATATATAGATAGTCATGTTGTAGCTCTTAGTAGTTTTACCTCTTTTTGGAACTTTGACTCATCAGGCATTCCTCAAGGATATACAGATACTGTAGGTTGTACAGTAGGTATGTTTGAAGAACGCTTTCGTGATATACTATACTGTGATAAACTAGATGTCAATCTTAAAAAGTGTCGCGCGATGAACTTCAAACGATAGGTTGTCAACACATTTTTTTTTATTTTTTTTTCAGAGGGACCTATTACTGTTGGCGGAGCTGTTGCCCTCGCCCCTACAGTTCGTCGGATCTACGGAAGACTTTTTGTTTTCAGGTTTTAGGGGTTGTCAACACATACTTAAAATCTGTACTACAGAAAATACATGAAATAAGCGTTCTAGGTGAAGCCTTGATTGTAAACTGGGTAACAAAAGGCATATCAACTATATTAGAAAAATGCTTATAAAATGATGTAACCGTCTTGTTCGTAATTCAATGGTAAAAAGGTTGCTAAAATTATATAATGTTCGTATGTGCATAGTATATTGGAGTATAAGTCGCAGATTTGGCGTCCACATTTGGTGTTTATATAGAAAGACTGGAATGAGGAAGATTTGTTAGATACCTACAGTTCAAATGTAAAAGGAGTATACGTTAAGATATAAAAAGGTATCATATGCTGCATATATGAATGTCGTAAAGTGGCAGATATAAGATTACTAATAAATAAATTGAAATATTTTATCTACTGTTCATACATTAAAAAATTTCTTTAAATATAACATGGTCGAAGAAAAAATAAACGTATTTGCATATTTTACACAGCTCTACTAATTACAGACTAGATGCGTCTTATAAGATGAGCCAAGTTTTTGAATGATCTAGGCGATATCCTTGATATGGATATGTTTCATTCATGCAATAATGCATTGGGGGTAATAAGAATATCTATAAGCAATGGTTTGCTGCTACTCTCTAGTTTTTTTGTCTTTAAGTATCACAAATACAACCAGTAAACAAGTAATCTCCCTAGTATAAGCTACTAGAGTTTCAATAAGTTAAAAGGAATTAACAGCGTCTATGTATATTTTGGTTTGTAAGTTCGTGTTTAAATCAGTGTATACTATACACTACTACTTTCACTTGGGTGGATCTAAAAGTTCGTGGTCTAACCTACATGAGCTATGACATCTTTTTAAATCTACCGTCATTTGTTAGTATGTGTCATATTGATTTACTGTGCGCAGTTTCATTCCGATACTGCACAATATAAATTTTCTGTGATTATTTGTTTGAAGCAATCTGACGCAATTTTCAATAATGGAGAAAATTGAACACCGTGCAGTCATTAAGTACCTCAATAAAAAAGGCCTATCACCAAAAGACATCCATCAAGATATGGTGAGCACTTTGGGAGAGTCTGCTCCATTGTATTCCAGTGTCAAGAAGTGGGTAGCTGAGTTTAAGCACGGTCGTGCGAGCATTAAAGATGATCCTAGGAGTAGAAGGCCTACATCCTCTACCACGAAAGAAAACATCGATAAAATTTGTGATCTCGTACTGGGTGACCTACGTTTGACCATTGGTAAGATAGCTGAGATAACTAACATTAGTTATGGCCGGGTGCAACACATAATAACGAAAGACTTGGGTTCCATAAGGTTTCTGCTCGCTGGGTCCCGAGGTTGCTTTCAGCTGAACAAAAACGAGTTCGATACACAATTTCGCGAGAGTGTTTGGAACTTTTTGACAGATCCCAAGGACTTTTTGTATAGATTTGTTACCATGGATGAATGCTGGGTTCACCACCATACTCCTGAGTTAGAGCAACAACCCTAACAGTGGAAAAGATCAGACTCTCCTACACCGGAAAAGGCTAAGGTCGTTTTGTCCACTAACAAAGTGATGGCTTCTGTGTTTTGGGATGCGAAGGGCATTATTTTTGTAGATTATTTACCGAAATGTCAAACTATAAATTCTAGTTGTTATTGTTACCTTTTACGAAGACTCCGGGAAGAAATGAAAGAAAAAGGTCGGGAATGTTGCGTAAGAAAGTTTTGTTTCATCAAGACAATGCACGTGTTCACACTTCGGTTGAAACAGTGTCTACAGACATCCATAATTGTGACTGCGAATTGCTACCCCACCCACCCTATTTGTCGGATTTAGCCCCCTCGGATTATCATTTACTTCCAAATTTAAAAAAACATTTGGGTGGCTCGAAGTTTTCGACCAAAGATGAGGTGATAGTCGCAGTAAACGATCATTTCGCCGACCTTCCGGTAACTTTTTTTTTTCGAGGGGATCAACAAGTTGCAGGTCAGGTGGAAGAAGTGTGTTGAACTAGATGAGAGACCATGTCAAAAAATTAAAATAAATTTAGATCCACTTTTCTTTAATTTTCTTGGTCGTCTTAGAACTTTTAAATCCACCCTCGTAACTGTACCGTGTTACTGTATTGTTTAAAAAAATATCTGTAGAACTACTAGGTCGTTACTGAGAATATCCATTTAATGAGATATAATGTCAATCTGCATTGCAGCTGCATTAGGCTGGCACGACCAGAGATGTATCTATCGCTCATATAAGACCGCATTAAAGTAGCAATTATTATGCGTTTCGTGCAGTTTGTGAATTTCCAGAGATCCAAGGATTGAATTCATGTATTAGACCAGAAACTTACATGTATATGTCACCTAGCAATTGAATTCAATAATTGAATTCATGTTTTACAACAAGACTTACAAGCTTTTAAATTGAGCGAAATGATCAAGTCCGTACGAGTAAATAACTATAGACTTGTAGAACTATACAGAAACCAATGGTCAAACAGTGAAACGGTGCTTATAAACTTCAAATACCTGAAATTAAGTCCATAGAAACTTGAGGTAAGAAGTCTGAATTTACTTAATGAATTTTAAGACTGAAACTTTGAAATAGCAGCAGTGTCAATATTAAACACTGTCTGGCAACACGTTCAGATATACATCTATTACATTATAAAGCTGAAGAGCTTGGCTAATCTTAGAAACTACTTTTTAGCAAATTATTTCATTGTTACAAAGATCATTTACTGCTGTAGGTTACAAGCTATAGCTTACGCTACCAGCATATATGCTGGTATTATATAGCTTATAATCTACATCCACATTATATATACTTAATCCACACGATTGGCAGTGAAGAATTATATTTTTTGACTCAATTTCATTTTATTGCCTTTTGTAGTAGAACCGTTTCTGTTTGTTTACAACTATATTTAGTTGAAAGGCAGTGCGCCTGTTCGTACAAATGGAATTAGCAGTTGAATAGTTATGTGTAACAACGATGAATAATTAACTTTGTCACGGGATTTCGTCCCCGAGAATTTGAACACAAATTAAATAAACACAATTAACACAATAAACTTCAACAAAGCCAATTATGTACCTTCGTAACGGCGTACCAACAAATCTGAAATAACATTCGCGGACAGACAATTATGGTGAAAAAATTTCACGACATTATTGTACGTGAAATATATTTTATAGCATATTCTTAAGGTCCTAGACAATTTTGGCTCTAGATACGAGCCATCTGCGCAAGACATATTACAGTAGACAAGTGTTAGCGCTGATACGGGTGTAGTTTATGATGCACGGATGGGACGGTAATCCGACACAACTGGAGAGAAATTAGTTGCAGAAACAGCGGGTCAACGTGGTCTCCTCGGCACCAGTCACACGCATGATGTCCTCTTGGTAGCTTTTTAAGTTTAGTTTATTAATGTGTAACAGTGTATGTAACTATAATCTTCTTAATAAATTTCTTCTATACAATTCTATTCTTAAGTGACAACTATGCTGTCACTTTCGGTTATTGAGCTTCCGGTGGCCCCATGGACAAAGGAAGGGCGACACATCTTCATAACAATTGTGCGGATATGTATGCGTGGGTTGTCATCAATATGCTCCGACTGCTTGTCGCTTTTGTTTTTAAATAAAATACAGTCGAATAATGTTTGTTGGCGTCATTCTTTGCTAAGTCTGCCGAGTATTCAAACAATAGAAATGTTATACTTATGCTTAATAAAATTATGAGAAATACGCAAACTATGGCAATACTGGACAATAATTTGGCCCATTTGAGGAGAGGACGAAACACATTTACATGACAATAGTTCGGATGTCTAGAGGCCATTACTATTAAAGAAAAGGAATTCTACTAATTTGACAAATGCGAATGTTTGTGTTTATGATTATTACTGTTTCATCCAAAAGCTACTATACGGATTTGGATAAAATTTCCCTCGTTACCACACTGCGTTATTTAGTCGTAGCGAGAAGATGTACACATTATAGCCTGCAACCTAGATAAATGGGCTGTCACTGAAGAGAACTTTTTAAATCAGATCAGTAGTTCTTAAATTTCGCACGTATAAACAAACAAACACACTCTTCATATATATACCAGCTGCTGCCCGCGCCTTCGTCTGTATGGATCACAGACAAAACCATGATGTTGTATTTCTGTAGTTCATATGTTATTCCGAAATATAAGTCACAACATTCTCATGTTTTATTAAAATCCATTCAGTAGTTTCTACGTGAAAAGTAACAAACATCCAGCCAACTTACAAACATTCGCGCATTGTTAAAATTATCATATAGAATAATTTGATCATTGCTTACCTAATTGAAGGGAACTTCCTTCGGGAAATATCAAAAACCTCTTTCTTCTTGATAACACTCTCGTTTCATTCGATACTTCATTATCATTGGTATCACCTAGCACAGATACCATAAAAGTCAACATTGTTAAAACTATGCAATATCTTTTAACAATCATTGCAAAGTTAAATACTATTTTAACAGAATGTTGTCACTATCCAATATTACTTTCACGCAGCGATTTGGGGTAATACTAAGAGCAAGCTTATCTTCTTTCTAGAATTGGATTCTTAAAACGTTGGTCACGATATCCAAACACAGGGACCGCTATATGTTATGTACATGGTGTCTGAAAATGTTATTGCATTTTTATTAAAACTCGACATTAAGTACCGTGTAAGCGGTAGCGTCATGCTACATTGCAGCCCAATTGAGCAGGTACGACCGGAGAGATATCTCTCATTAGACAAGGTGAGATATTTCTCCGGTTAGAGAGTAATGATAAAAAAATATTTAATAGTTAGGCAGTGAATCTAGGCCTTTTAATGAGAACTCATAGAAGTCCGATGAAGCTGTGTTGGTCTTCTCTTCGCCTCCAAAGCATATGTTTGTATACGAAAAAAGGAATATGCAGTAGTCAGGAATTACGTATCGGATATCAATTTTATTGATTTCACAGGTTGTCGAATACATTTAAGAAAATTTACTCAACAACCTGTGAAACCGGCGCTTAGATATTGAAGTTACCAAAGATCATGTGTTTTATTTTTATTTCAATTTTTACCAGTCGCAGTATTTTTTTTAAATATCCTTATATGTACAAAAACGTTGATTTGTATCCATTTCATGAAAAAAATATAGTAGGGTTACCAGCAGTACGATTTCAATCTGTTAAAAGTCCTTTTAAGGCATGGACTTTACCATTATTCATTAGAAATGGAATAAACGTGCTGAAAGTGATAGTCAATACTAAATTATTGAATATTTGTATAATATTATGTAAGATGCTGCCCTTTAGAAAGGTCAGTGTATGTATGAGTCACTAGTAGTCCTGCTTAGCCCAGAAATATTAAACAATTTGGACGCTGGAATTAAGACGAATTCAACGATACCACCGTATTTCGGTACTGGTAAAGACCAAACCTGCGCTGCATACAAGGTTTGTACTGTCGACTTTACCCTCTTGTATTGTAATATTAGAAGGTTTTTAACCTTTTTATGGATAAATGATAATGCATCTATGAATAATATTCACATACACACATACTCAAGATATTCTACTATAACGCACGCCTCGCGAAATTGGAAAAAAAAACTCTTACATAAATAAATAGTATTTTCTCGCTAAAAAACATCACCTCTATAACGACACACTTGTACACTCGCAACGGGCTTAGCTAAGTAAAAACACAACATTAAATATTTAAAATTAAATGTGAACAGCGTAAAATAAATTACTTCATGTAATTACATTTCGTTGATGGAACGTTCCAGAATTTTTTGTGCACTTTGACGATAAAAAGTAGGATATTTTATTATGTTGCTTAACCGGACTGGCACAGCAGGGAAGGTATATGTTGCATGACACTGTCGTAAAGTGACAGCCATGCTGTCGGGTCGGGTTTCGTGCGGCTTGTGAGAATCAGGGTGCCTTCTTGGTAAGATGAGTAATTTTCCTGGGCATTAGTAGACTCCAATATAATAAAAGTAAAATACCAGTAGCTATATATTTAGAACGACGAACATTCAACTGGCAGCTGGTGTGGCGTCAATCTTCGTAGAATTTCCAGACCAGGCTGAAACGTTACGCCGTTTTGCAATCATTCTATTGTGTCTTTGATCAGCAGAAGATCGATGATTATGACTATTCACTACTTTATGGGATTCCATTATTAAAATATGAAAAATAAACAAACACCTGTAGGTGTACATTTTATAGCAGAGTAAGAAAACAGTAAGTGATCGATTTTCTCGAAATATGCAGAATATTTTCATACAGTGTTCATCAAAGGATAGAACAATACCTTTGGTAGGTTTTAGTGTGTAATCTGTTGACGTGCATAGCAATCCGACTCGTGTATTGATGGGCTAATTCGGATGGATGCTGCATAGGAGGAATTATTAATTAATAATCACGGAATTAGGCCGGCACGACAGAGGAGGTACCTCTCGCTCACACAATACCGACCTAAAGTAACATCTTCAGTGTCGCGTTTCGTGCGGTTTGTAAGTAGCCGGTGGCCCATTAGGGGGAGGGAGGAGGGCAACGCATATGCATAATGATTGTGTGGATGTCCGTGGGCGTGGGTAGTCATAAAAAATGCTCCGAATGGTCGTCTGACCCCTAATCTATAAAAAAAAATTAATCAAAAGTTGATATGAATCGATTATGTCCTTATCGGTTTTAATCACTAGACGTACTCATACTTTACACCTACAAATATTTTGTGTCATTATGTATGTAGTAATAGCATTGAAAGTATGTGGGGGATTTATAATTAAAAATTCATTGGAAAGTACAAAATCACTAGAAATACACTTTTACTACGAGCCTTAACTCTAGGGATAGGCAAACGATAACTGTGTATACAATTATAAATATAATATAAATATAATAACTATATATACAGTTATAAATATAATAACTATATATACAGTTATAAATAATAACGGTATACTAATTGCAGAGATATGTCTGAGAAATAAGGTGGAAGGTGCAGAAAGATGTTTTGTTAGTTGGGTGTTACACATGTAACACTCTTCAGGTTTAATATATTTCCTACTTGGGCTCTGTTGGATGAAGGAGTCTACATTAGATTATCTAAAAAAAAACTAAAAGAAAAACAAATAGTCGACCGCTTAGAATACGTTTTGATGTAGGTACGAAGTGTCAATCGCGTTATCGTCAAGTCGTTCAGGAATATAGAAGTGTACATACATACAGATAAACATACTCTCGAGAAAGGAGGGTAATACTCCTACCTACATAGTCTGGTGAGAAGGAATTCTAAAGTTGTTGCTATGAATTTGTAAGTGTGGGACATCTTTCTGCAGTTGAAGTATTCACGTATGGACATTTTCTGTGCTGTGAAGACCGTGGATACCAGAGAGATACGGCTGTTCTACTTACACTGAAATTACCGTAATGTCCAGAAGCAGTTGCTAAGTGCTTATGCAATCTGTGTCATGTTGCATCAAATATGTTTTAGTAACGGTGTATTGCCCGAAATTAGCACTCAATGGTTTTAACCTTATTGAGAGGAACTCACAGGATAGTTTTTATTAGTTTAGGAGACAAACGGCAACATATATCACCCGCATAATTAAAATTCCGGTGCGTTTCCCACTTTAACTCTACCTCATTGGACTACCAGCTACTCACAAACCGCATGAAATTCGACACAGTAGCTGTATCTTTACGCTGGTGCCATGTGAACCAGAGGTACCTCAGGACAGGACACTACCTCTTACTGGGTACGTAGGCGGTACTGATTCCAATGCCCTTATCCCGATAAGTTCTTCGTTTATCAGAAGACACTGCTGAGTTTGTTTCGGTTCTTCTCATGTCAGGTGATTGACACGGTGGTAGATTTATTTGAAACGAAAATTATTTGGTATCATTATTTTCAGTCATTTCATTCACTTATTCACTCACAAATCACATGAAAATTCAATTCCAAAAATATAATCAATTTTGTTCCTTTAATTTACATAAACTAAAAGATGTAAAATAAGCAAAATTTATATTTATTTCATCTTTATTGAAGAAACTCAGTCACCATTGACTATGTGGGTCCGTGAAAGAACTAATTAACTACTACAAGAAATATCAGTCGTTAGCAAAATAAATAAAAAGTAAGACTGTTAATTGAAGAGAATAAATAGAAGAAGTAGTGAAACTCTTGACAAAACTTTACTAGATAAATAATGGGACCAGACTTTTAGAAGCGACTACTCGCCTACTTTATGTCTACTACCATTTAGCAGTCTGGTTATTTAACGTTTTTTGTTAATTCAAACAACAATTGGAACTACCCTTCGATTTATGTAATTGAAACCTTTATATTATAAATAAATTTTATTCCATACTAACTGTGCGCGTTCCAAATAATAAGGATTATTTTAGGCAAAACCTTTTTCAGGTAATTCTGGATAAAACTGTTCAAAAAGTGCCAATTCTAACATTCAAGAGCCAATAAAAACTATTAAGAAAGAACATTTATTTTAATATACGTATTATATACGTAATATATATAAGTATAGATAGTAGTCAAAGTCTTTATTACTAATATTAAATATTTTATTATTGTAGTATAAAAAAAAATAGAATACAGTTTTTTTATGTTTTTAATAACAGTTACGCGATTATTCTTAAAACAAACATATTAACTACGTCTCAGTTGGCATCGTAACATACATTGCTTATTGCTTTCATGTGAACGATTTTAACATAACGCACCGAACGTTACTAGAACCACAAAAAAATGTCAATAAAATAATAACAAAATAAAAAAGCAATAAAAGGATAAATAGTATAATGTACGCTTTATAGTGTTGACTTTAATTGTGAAAATGAACAAAGTTCTTCAAGTTATAATTGTTACTTATATGTGTGTTATAATATTCATGTTGGTTGGAAATAGTGAAGCGAATATTCAAAGAAACCTATCAAGGCAAAGAAGATATTTAGGCTTTAGGAATATTTCACATTTTTTTGTAAGTTACTTGCTTCATTTTTTTGCACAAATTCACAATTTCATCATCAAAAACGTCTTGATATCAACCATACGTATAATTTTCTCTGGAATGTATAAATATTCCAACGGATTCCGCGATCGAATCCGTTTTAGCAATGAATAATTACTACTAATATATATATATATATATATATATATATATATATATACCATACGACAGAAAAGTATAGCATCTCCTTACGAGGGTGGATCTAAAAGCCCGACCAAGAAAATGAAAGAAAAGTAGGTATAACTTTATCTAGTTCAAGACACTTCTTCCACCTGACCTGCAAGTTGTTTATTCCCTCGTTTTTTTAAATTTGGAAATAAATGATAATCCGAGGGGGGCTAATTCCGGCGAATAAGGTGGGTGGGGCAGCAATTCGTAGTCACAATCATGGATTACAGACATTGTTTCAACCGAAGTGTGAACACGTGTATTGTCTTGATGAAACAAAACTTTCTTACGCAACATTCCCGACCTTTTTTCTTTTATTTCTTTCCGGAGTCCTCGTAAAAGGTAACAATAATAACTAGAATTTATAGTTTGACATTTCTGTAAATAATCTACAAAGATTAAAAAAAAAACAGAAGCCATCACTTTGTTAGTCGACAAACCGATCTTAGCCTTTCTCGGTGTAGGAGAGTCTGATCTTTTCCACTGTTTGGATTGTTGCTTTGATTCAGGAGTAGGGTGGTGAACCCATCTTTCATCCATGGTAACAAATCTAGACAAAAAGATAATGATAACTTAACAGGACGTTCGCAAGAGTGATAGTAGGCCAGATTTTCATTTAACAACATCCATACTTCCATACAAATACTATGCTTTTACGTCTAAATCGATGGACCGAATATGATTTAATTTGGAAATCATATGCATATATATTTAATGGTCCCATTAGTGACCATGAGTAAATTTTATAATAAAACTATTTTAACGAATTTTACCGTGGTTTATTCCTAGGATGATCCAGGCGGAATTATAAAAAAATCAGATAGAGGGGATGACAGGGTGCTGCGTGGGACCCAGTTATAAGCATGATAAAATCAAAATCCAAACGTAACACCTCACAGGTGCCTGATACAACTAGCGCTTCCAGCGCTAATCGTCACCATCATTCATCATTATAAGCCTTTATCGATCCACTGATGGAAATATGCCTCTTTCGATGGACGCCAAGACGGCCAAGCTGCCAGAATAGCTTTTCAGCACAGTCAAAAGCTTTTTCATAATCCACAAAGGCAAGACACAGCGGCTGATTGTACTCATGTGTCTTTTGCACAACTTGCCTTATGTTGAAAACGTGGTCCAATATGCTAAATGTTCTGCGGAATCCAGCCTATTCCGATGGCTGGAATTCATCAGGCTTTTTGGTGAGACTATTCGTCAAGACTCTTGACTTGTAAACAGGACCAAGAAGTGAAATTGCTTTGTAATTTTGAAGAAGTGATTTATCACCCTTTTTATTAAACAAAACAACGTCACTTCCAAAAGCCATGCCTTCTTCAATCACTTGGCTCGATGTATTTCACTGTCACTATGGAACAGACCGGACACCAAACAACCAGCTCGCTGAAGCCTCTTAGACGTTAAGAGACTCTTACGACCATTTGACGAATTCCACGTCACCCTGGGCTTGGATTGAGGGTGAGGGTATACTTAGGCCACCCCCACACTGCCAATCGGATCTGCTATAATCGGATAAACTAATTAATGACATAAAATCTTCGGGTACTTTTAATAACCTATGACATTAAGACACTTGTCATGTCAGTCCACCCGTAACCACGGTAGCTGTAATGCTTCTGAAACGTCGTGATCACAAAATACTTAATAAACCGCGATAAAATGCATTAAAATAGTCGTACTATAATGTGTAACATTCGCGGAAACCTAATAAATTGTTAAAGAAACTTTGCTATAACAATCCCCTGTAGGATTACAATACCCCTATTGTGTGAAATTGTGCGAAGTAATGGAAAGTGGCTCGGGTAAAACCACGGGGCGCAGTCATACAAGATTGCCCTCCACTCCGTATAAAAAAATAATACACTCATTATTTGAAGTTAGTTAAAAGGTAGGCTACCTTCATCACTTGAATTTCTTTTTAATAGTATAGTGGAACAAATGAGCAGTCGAAGCGACGACTCAAAACAAGACACTTTAGGCCGATATCGAGTGGATGAGAGGTACGCACCCCGGTCGTGTCAGCCCGTTAGGCTGTATGGCACCATAGCACTACCTTTTGAAAGATGAATACCTACACTAGCACAAGTACTATCAGACAGACAACTTTCCTTTCGTTTATAACATTAGTATGGATTAATATTGAATTCGCGAAGCTCATAATTTCATAACTCCTATTCTAATAGAGTTTTCGTTTGCAGGTCCGATTTAATTTCAAAGCAAACATGGTGCCGTGGAACCAGATATTTGCACAGGCAATAGGATTCCGTATAAACTGGGACGACCCACCCGACTCGTTCCATCCGTACCACCACATAAATAGACGCAGTGTGTATCAAAGGATTGAAGTTTTATTAAATAGGTACGTGGTGTTTTCGTTTGGAGATTTCCATGAACTAGTGATGGTCCAGGGATCGATATTCGAACGCGACTACTACAAAAATTCTAGTATTACTATTATGCTTTGTGTATATATGTAAGACTTTTTTGTAAAAGTCTTACATATATACACAGTATTTGCCACTTGTTCTCTAATTGGTCTGAGGTTTGACAGGTGTCACCTATGCAATGCCTATTACAAAAGTTATGCGTGTATTCGTACCGTTGTGCTTGTATCGTTTTATTTAATCAATTTAATAATTTAATACATGCTTATTAAATAGAAATATTAGTTTTCTACACACCTTGAATGTGGTACTCTTTAAATTAGCCACATTTGAGGATTTGAATATTCATAAACTATGCCCAATTTGTGATTTCTGCATTCACGCAATAATTTTAAAAGCTATACGAACATTTTTACTTCATGTATAATGATATACTTTATTTTTAAAACACCTGGAACACTCTTAGGACTTTTGAATTATCTCTATATTTTTTCTTCTTCAACAATTAATTATTTATTGGGTCTTTTTTATCAAATGTGATATACATTTGATAAAAAAACCCAACCCCATCATATCTCATACGAAATAAAACATACGAAATGAAACATTTAGAAATATGAAAAAAAAGTGCGTGAAGGAGGGTTTCAACTTGAATTCCTCTAGCGTAGACCAACTGTGTGATCCTACTCTGGTCTAGTATGGTGATCATTTATATCGCCAGCTGCTATTATTTTACCGTTGAAACAGCAAAAAAATCAATGAATTTTTGCCATATTTTGTGAAAAATCCGTACGAAGAACGGACTGTTAGTACACTATAACTTTGTTAATTCTTTAAAATATTCACATTAGACTTTTAAACAAGACAACATTGTAATTTCAGCCACGTACACTAAGTCAGTTGAAAGTCGTTATGGCATTGCGAATTATAAATTAACAAGATACGAACGATTTGCATCTTAATATAATTCCAACTCGTTCCAGGAACGGTCTGAGCGGTTTCCATTGTGTGCGAAGAGCGATCTGCGAGATAAAAAACCACCCTGAAACGTCGGAGATTTATTTGAGAATTTTAAAAATAGTCTTCAGGTAAGAGAATGTTTGATATTATTTTATATCACTTAATTCGTTGTAAGATGTAGTACATTGCTGTATTGGACATTCATCGGTAGTTGGGAAAAGGCTCCGACTGTTCGTTTGTCAAACTATTAAAAAATATATTTATTTATTCAAGAGTTGACCTAAATGACTTTTATTGCAGACGACTCTCATCCGCGACAGACAAATGGCATGAACACACGGAGGATGACTGCGGAGTGTCCACACGGTCCTGTCCGTTCTCGCTACTTGACGTATCACCTTACACGGACCTCTGAATATAGATATATCACCAATATTTTTTTTTATCCCAACACTAAACCAAGGTGACACAATTTTATAAATTCATATCGCTATTCGTTAATGGAAAAAGCTGCCACTTTATGTGACTATAAAGATGGCGAGCTGAACTTGATGGATACCTGCCCGGTTGGCGCGATGAAGCTCTGGATAGAGAAAACTGGAAAAAATTGGGGAGGCTGAATATAATAATAATAATAATATCACTATTTGTTAGGGATAATATAGGATTCTCGTAATAAAAGATTTTTTCAGATCAGTCCAGTAGTTTCACAGCTTATCTGAAGCGAACAAATAAAAAATAAAATTTCTCCCCTTTAATAATGTTAGTTTAACATTTCAACAATATAATATTAATATAGAATATGAAAGAAAGAAATAAGGAAATACATTTATTTGGTTGCCCAATTAAACAAGAAATTGGCATGTAAAGACAATTATATACGGCCCACTGGAGGGGAGGACGTAAGAAGTGCAACGCGCCATGAAATAACATGGACGTCCATGGGCGGCGGTAGTCTTCAAACAGCTCCAATTCCGTCTTCCATCTACACTATAAAATATATTACTCTACAAATTTAAACCTAATAATAATGAGCCTCTCGAATACATCAAATTGATTCGATTCGGAATAAGTCGAGTAAATGCGGCACCGGTATTCAACATGCACATTACAATAGGAAAATAAATAATGTAAATAACAATAACACGAAATATCGATACTGAATTACAATGTCGACTATATACAACTGTCGATCCGCCACAGCTACGCCCGTGAAAAAACAGGAGCCAAACTATACACTTAAACCTGCCTCGGGAATATTTCTATCCAAGGGCGTAAGCGGCATGAAAATCTGTTCAGTGGACTGAGAAAATAACATATAATAATAACAGCGAATAACAGTACGACAATACAATATTCTATATCAAGGTTTTATCTATTACTATTCAAGAGATCCTTGTAGTAACAAGGCAGGGGCAAATCATGATGTCATACTTTGGTAAGGTGGAAAGAAAACGTACCTGGTGCGCGCTATAACGATTGGAGACCTCCTTAGCAGGACAGATATATATAATGTATATGTCGTACTTGATCTAACTATAACCACACGGTGCACGGTGCACCGTAATCGGTATTCAGTACCGAAAGACCCAAATGTATCCTAGGAAATGTTGTTCCTTGGACCAGAATTGACGACATGTTGCTTTGACTACGTTGTGGCGCTGAGAGTTGCGGAGGGGCTAGCCAACCTCTTCTAGGCGCCCTAGGCATATCTGGGGCGCCTAACAAGCCAAACACTTTCCTTCCCACATCCCTTGGACAACCGACCACCGGATACTCGCAAACTGGATGTAACGCAACAACGTACTGTTATTTTGCGACAATATCATGCCAGAAAGAGGCCTTCTCGTCGTACCAGTCTAATCTAGTTCCAATGCAGTGTGACGCTCCTAATGGATCGTGTATGTTGATTCTAATAAACACTTCGAACATTATCCGATCCTAACTTGAGGTCGTTCTTTGACCGTCTGGTAAAGGTCAAGGGAAAGGTCGCGGGTTTGAATCTCGCCGAGGGCAGACATTTGTATTAGGAATACAATGTTATGTATCGATGTTAGCTTTAGTTCTGTACATGGTGTTGAATATCGATAAATTTAGTCCTACGAAGTCGATATTATGTACAGAATTATTTTTAATATACTAGCGAGTTTTTATGACACTTGCCTAACAACTATCGTTCTGTGAAGCTTTAAATTTAAAAAAAAATTATATGGTACTCTCCAATATTACAAACTCTACGCAATTTGTAAAGGAAATAGTTAATGGCAACTTGCCGCGCTTGTATCAATCAATAGACATAGACTTACAAATGTCACGACAAAAACTTTTCGAATTGTTGTTAGGCCAAAAGGGTCATAACTGATTACTCCTAAGAGCTCGCTGATGTTTTGAAACATCCTCTATTTATATGCCGGACAGGGTTATGATATTCATTACAATATCCGTCAAAGTAAAATCTGTAAAAATAGTTCTATTGTAAATCACATCACTTCGTCAAAGCGATTCTCGAATGTTTTAAAAATCGATTCTAAGCCGATTCTATTCGGTTAAATTGACGCTCTCTAAGAACGCGTTAATGTACTTTAAATTGCTACATTTGTCGACTACAATCTATCTGGGCCACAATACTTCACAACGTTGGCAAATGTATTTTTAAAGGAGTAAGGGAACAATACGTGTACAAACTTCGGTTCTTTATTCAAATATATGCCAAACGAGATTCAGTTTCAAAAATAGGAAAAATGTGGTTGATACATTCGGCTATGTAAGAAGGATATTATGTATGCTGTATATTATTGCAATGGAAATCTGCTGGTTGCTTGCTTGTTATCAGTGGACATTATTTTCAAAATGACTTAGTAAGAGGTAATGCCCTGTTGCATTGGAGCCGAATTAGGCCCGCACGATCGGGGAGGTACCTCTCGTTCACATGACGCCGCCAGAAACAGTACTATATTGTCGAGTTTCATGTGGTATATGAATAACACAGGGGACAGGGAATCATATAAGCGAAAAATACGTCCCCTGTCGTGTCGGCTAAATTTGTAATCAATGCAACATGGCTATAGCGAGGAATGCGCTTCGTTCTGATATCTTAATATCTTACTATGGG
>JAFELO010000685.1:131981-142680 GCA_017140195.1 Eumaeus atala | reverse complement strand
TGGGTAAAATGACTGGTCACTTACATCGCACACAAAAGACCAATCGATTTATTTATTTTTTGATATATTCAAATACTTACACGACTTAAAAGTTTGCGTAGCCCTGCCTTATAGGATTGCTTTTCTACGTTATGAGCGTACAATTTATAAGATGAAATGTAGTTAACGCTGGACGTGAGCGTTTTAAACGTTAGTCGAGAGCCGAGCCCTGCACCCCTTTATCCCCCCCACTGCATTACGAAAACAGAGATAAAAGGAGTGCACGTATTTTATACATGCTCTTTTCTGTAAGCCTTTCGAAAGTAGTACCAGTGTTATTTTCCATTATAACGTATTTCTGTCATTCTGATCTTGCTAATATTATAAAAGCGAAAGATTGTATGTATGTTTGTTACTGTTTGAAAATATTGAATAGATTTGTATGAAATTTGACATGGATATAAAATGCAAAGTGGAATTATTTTGCCTCATTACTGTGAAATATAATATTTGTGTTCCTAGTCTACTTATGAGATCTATATGAGTATAACTTATAGATAATAAGAACAATACAAAACTATAATTATGTTAGTTACAATGGGATGGTGGATATATATCTATATATATCTATCATATCTATAACAATTTCAATATTGTTTTGAATATGGTCAATATTGTTTTTAATAAGAGATAGAGCCACGTGAAATACCAACGGAATTCGGCCGCACGACCGGTGTACGTCTCGATCACATGGCACAACTATGCGGATGTCATGTGCGTCGTAATACTGACTTCAATTGACAGCTACGCCATCGCGTTTCGTGTGGTTTATTAATTTTCGGTGCACTGCTGGAGGCGAAGAAGAAAGGAGTGCGACACGACTGCTCATCAATTATGCGGATGTCTATGGGCATCGAAAGACATTAAAGGATCCCGAATACGTCTAATACTATAAAAAGAACAAATGCAGAGGCAGTCCTGTGAGCCATTGGCAGTAATGAAACCTTAAAACAAATTTCGATATTCAGGCAGTCCTTATAATTTCCGACAGAAATGAAACCTTAAAATTAATTTCGAGCACCAGGCAGTTTACATAATTTCTGACAAAAGCGAAACCTTCAAATCAATTTCGGTCACCGGGCAATCTATATAATTTCGATCATGCCTGATGATGTTTATACAATTTAAATTAAGGACTTCCACATTTAAATACGTCATTCCGTGTAATATTGACGCGTTTAATATATTATAACCTATAGACTTCGCAATGACAAACTCTGTGGTATAACTGAAGTGCACAGACTATAAAATGTCCTATACCAGTAAAGATCGGTGGAGCGAACAAAGTGGGCTAACGGTTAATTTACTGGATTGATGTAACAATGTCTTTTGCCACTATTTATGGATAAATGCATTTTGTGGCTTTCAATAACAATAAAGCGGGTGATTCAATTTTTGAAATGTTCTTAAAAGTGCACATTTTATAAAGTAAATAATCACAAAATGGCAACGTTTTCAAGAAAACGCGAGGTTATTGAAATGGAATTGAATCTTAATATCCTGATGCCAAGTTATTGAGAAGTATAATTATACGAGGAAATGAAAAAAAGTGGATCTAAATTTATTTTTATTTTTCGACAGTCTCCATCTAGTTCATCACACTTCTTCCACCTGACCTGCAACTTGTTTATCCCCTCGAAAAAAAAAGACTCCGGAAGGTCGGCGAAATGATCGTTTACTGCGACTATCACCTCATCTTTGGTCGACAATCTCGAGCTACCCGAATGTTCCTTAAATTTGAAAATAAATGATAATCTGGGGGGGCTAAATCCGGCGAATAAGGTGGGTGGGGCAGCAATTCGTAGCCACAATAATGGATTACAGATATTGTTTCAACCGAAGTGTGAACACGTGCATTGTCTTGATGAAACAAAACTTTCTTACGCAACATTCCCGACCTTTTTCTTTCATTTCTTCCCGGAGTCTTCGTAAAAGGTAACAATAATAACTAGAATTTATAGTTTGAATTTATTTATACCTTTCGGTAAATAATCTACAAAAATAATGCCCTTCGCTTCCCAAAAAACAGAAGCCATGACTTTGTTAGTGGACAAAACGACCTTAGCCTTTTCCGGTGTAGGAGAGTCTGATCTTTTCCACTGTTAGGGTTGTTGCTTTGACTCAGGAGTATGGTGGTGAACCCAGCATTCATCCATGGTAACAAATCTATACAAAAAGTCCTTGGGATCTGTCAAAAAGTTCCAAACACTCTCGCGAAATTGTGTATCGAACTCGTTTTTGTTCAGCTGAAAGCAACCTCGGGACCCAGCGAGCAGAAACCTTATGGAACCCCAACTCTTCCGTTATTATGTGTTGCACCCGGCCATGACTAATGTTTCTTATCTCAGCTATCCTAACAAGATCAAACGTCGGTCACCCAGTACGAGATCACAAATTTTATCGATGTTTTCTTTTGTTGTAGAAGATGTAGGTTTTCCACTCCTAGGATCATCTTTAATGCTCTCAAGACCGCGCTTAAACTCAGCTACCCATTTCTTGACACTGGAATACGATGGAACAGACTCCCCCAAAATGCTCACCATATCTTGATGGATGTCTTTTGGTGATAGGCCTTTTTTATTGAGGCACTTAATGACTGCGGTGTTCAATTTTCTCCATTATTGAAAATTGCGTCAGATTGCTTCAAACAAATAATCACAGAAAATTTATATTGTGCAGTATCGGAATGAAACTGCGCACAATAAATCAATATAACAGATACTAACAAATGACGGTAGATTTAAAAAGATGTCACAGCTCCATGTAGGTTAGGCCTAGAACTTTTAGATCCACCCTAGTATGAAAAATCAAGCGTTGAACAATTCTCAGCATTTCGCAGTTGGATTGTGCAAATTGCCGTGTGTAGATCATTATCTGCCTCTAGGCACGTTTTAGTTCCTAATTTTAAAACTCGCCACGCCGCTTGATATGACAACAACAATGTTGTCGATTGTCGAATACATAGAAATGACAAACTATGCCCAGAGTAGATTATTTTTTTATTTGCACTCAAAACACTTCGCCTAATTCCACAGTTGTATCGATCAGTATCTCTGCTTAAAATCAATATATTCAATGAGGCCCATCGTCAGTCGCCATATTTAAGAACGCAATGAGTATTGTTTTGTAATAATTGTGCTGCTTGTGATTGCAGTTTTATCTGTCTGTATGTCTGTCTGTCTGTCTGTCTGTCCGTCCGTCCGTCCGTCAGTCTGTCCGTCCGTCCGTCCGTCAGTCCGTCCGTCTTTCTGTCTGTCTGTCAATCAATGACAATCCCAATTATTGGCCGCCACAATACAAAGCAGCCTTGTTTTTTAAAAAGGCGAGCCGTAACGTTAGACGGTGATATGTACAATACGAATATGAAAGATATACGAAGCAGTTTCGCCATCGAATCGGACTAGATTTTTAGTCGCCATAGCCTTGTCAGGCTTTAATGGTGGCTGTCAAGCCAGAGCTGGAAACCTTAAAACTCTGGTTGAGCAGGACACACTTTTGAGCAGTTACCCAAGTCACATGTTATCAATCAGCATCACCATCAGCTAGATTACGTCCACTGCTGTACTTGGACTCCAGCTGCGGAGCGCCATAGGTCACGAACACGAGCCAGTTGCATCCAGCGGCTGGATGTTTTTAAATACAGAAAAGAAAATAAATTGGCTCGTTGCACTTGTGTATTTGTAATATAATTAGTGTAAACTAATTTTGCCAATGATATTCGCGCTTTCGTAGAGATACTGGAAGAAATTTAAAAATGAAGAGTCGTACTTAATAATAAGTACTTAGTACCGATATTTCGAGATTGTAAGCTTATAATTTTATTTGTAGAGTGCACAACAATTTGTGCACTCTACAAATAATTAATTTCAATTTCACAATTGAAATTAAAAGAAATAAAACATATGAAGCTATTATACTCAAACATAGTTAAAACTAATATTATTCAAGTTTAACATTGAGTGACACGATTTTAGGGGCTGGCAAAATGTTACGACTATATCTTAGTTAAAATCTGGTATCATAGAAGTGGCATCATCATCATCATTATCAGCCCTTATCGGTCCACAACTGGACATAGGCCACTTTCAATGAACGCCAAGACGACAGATCTGCTGGTACTCGCATCCATCCTGGACCGGCTACTGCACAGAGTTCGTCTTCCCACCTGGTGAACGGACGACCAACACTTCGTTTTCCTAAACGCGGCCTCCACTCCAGAACCTTACAGGCCCATCTGCCATCGGTTCTTCTGAGTGTGTAACCAGCCCATTGCCACTTCAGCGTGCTTATTCTCGGATGATATCGGATGCTTTAGTTATCTGCCTTATGACTTCGTTACGAATTCTGTCGGGCAGAGAAACACCTAACATAGCACGTTCGATAGCCCGTTGAGCTAATGCAAATTTTCGGACTAGTGCAAAATTGTGAGGCCATATTTCGGCCCATGTAAAATAAAACAGTACAGTCTTATAGCTTTTGCAAAAGTATCAAATGACTTAATGCACCCTTTGCACGAGGGACCTAGGCACTTTCCGAAAAACATACGTTATAATAAAACAAAAGCCATATTAACATTTACTCGTCTCTAAGTTTCGACATCAATTCGAGAATCCCCTGGCCTTCTGGACATCCGCTGTAGATAGAAGCACAGTTGAACATCTGGCGACCAGCTATAGCCGCATCGACGTATTCCACCATGGAGGCCTCCCAGTCAGGTTCCTTGTCTTCGAACGGCGAGCGCCCGTAATCTGGACTGCAAGAATAATATAAGTACATGCAACATAGATACCCCGTAATGAATCAGATAGATGGTGCTAGTTTCTCCAGACATTAGAGATATTATGATCATTATCTATAAAGCCCGTATTCTCCAACGGTTGTGAAGTGCGTACTCAGCCGAGCACCGCTTAAGTATCGTCATGTGCATAGGTTTAGAGCACTGTGCGTCGACACATACTGTGTAATATATGTGGCCCTCGCGATAATATAAAGTCAACATTTACTGCCGTGCGTGAGCCCCCCCCCCCCACTCGCTTGAGCGGACCCGGTACCCTGGGCCAAGATAATAAAATACTTTGGCTAATCTTAAGTATCTAACGGGATGCATCCATCCCATCTGCGGGCAAGAAGGGGGGTCTGTCCCCCTGTCGACCATAATCTCACGTGGACAATAATATTATACAATAATATTACATAAATTCACATAAAACGTTTACATGCAAACGCTCATATGGCCAGAGTTCACCAAGTTTAGTCTGTCTTGTGATGCCAGCGATGACAGCTCATGCCTGATGTTAGTGACCTACACTATCAAGTACGGCCCCGAAGGCCATGAGATGAGGACTCCTTTGGTGAGTACATCTGTTATATATTATAGCTTGCGATGGTCGCAGCCCTCCATATGTTATCCTGACGTAACACATCGACTCATAAGTAAATAATACTTACGTCAATAATATATGGAGAACCTCCCCAACCAGAGCCTCCTCGTTGACAGGATACTGAGCAGCCTCGCAGATCGCTCGCAATACACATTCGCGACCATTCATGCCCCTCCTAAAAATTATTAAATATAATTGTTCATTCAAGGTATAGTGTTAGATTT
This sequence comes from Eumaeus atala, assembly GCA_017140195.1. Taxonomy (NCBI): domain Eukaryota; kingdom Metazoa; phylum Arthropoda; class Insecta; order Lepidoptera; family Lycaenidae; genus Eumaeus; species Eumaeus atala. Next base: position 137,036 of record JAFELO010000685.1, on the reverse strand, counting down.
AAGTAAAAACTAATTAGTTTTATAAGCAAAAATGTGATAAATTTAAAGTAATTGGAATCAGGGATTTAAATAGTATAGGGGCAAATGGGAAACTGAAGAAGTCCGAATTTGTTAATTTTTTTTCATCCAAATTAACATCACAAACCTATATTTGTTAACATTTTCATACAGAATGAGTGCATACACTCGCAGATGTAGTTTGTTTGTCAGGAACCCTCAGTATGCAAGTCTGACTCGTACTTGGACGGCTTCTTATAGGCGTCCCTACTGTTGTTGTGTGCTTGATTTGAATAAAAGGGCCAACGCATCTGCAAGTCCAATGTAGCGAATATATATGGACGTGGGTAGGTGTTCTGTAGTCACATACTTATTCAGGCGTCATATATCCTTCTTCCTTCGATCGACTTTATAACTAGACTGCTTATCGAAATAAACAAGTTATGAGTCATAACTTTAGTACGTACAAATTATTAAGAAAAATCCTAAGCATTTGTCTAATTTTTACCTTAACGAGCTATAATAAGATCGAAAATAAAATATCGTTATATTCTACTTAAGGTTAAAATGTGATGACATTTGGCAAGGACGTTTTCATGATATGGATCGTGTATCTAGTTGTAAGGTTGATCGAAGGTGAAATCTCGTAAAAGACCACTATGGGAATCCAACGAATGTTATAAGGAAGGTTAAATGTATATTTGCTACTGTTTCAGACAATTAGGTGAGTTTTGAACTCATATAACAGTAGGATATAATAAAAATTATAGATCATTCGTGAGGCCTATGCCCAATGCGGTGGGCATAGGCCTCACTAATGATCAAGGCACATCGCGGACTTTAACTATATACACGAGTTTCCACTACAGATATGTTGCCCTCCTTCGCTGCATCTCAAGATTAACAAAGAGATACTCCAGGGTTCTGCCGGTCAAATTGGGCTGGCAATATGGCACCAGACCTGACTAAACTACATACATAAGTACATGAAAACATATATATATATATATATATATATATATATATATATACTCACTAAAGCATATCGCAAGCTTCAATAACAAAGCTAAAATAAAGTGAAGTGAAAATTCCCAGAGAGATAAACATTGTGTGGATTCCTTTCTTAATTTTCGAGGTATTCCGTCCCCTAGGACGCGTGGGGCGTGCACGGAGTATATACCGTCAATATATTACACTGATTAATTGCTGCTATCCACATTAATTGCTTAAAGACATCGTCAGTGGGAAGAGTGTTTTATTGCTGAACCAGTTTTGCCACACATTTCCGCGTATTTTACGCACGGGAAGAAAATCTTTTTTTTTTTTTTCAATATTAAATTAAAGTTGTAAAAAATACTTTTAGAGACTACAATGTACTCGATATCTGTGATAAATTTCACCTGCATTCATTCTGTAGTTTTTGTGTTAAAGAATAACAATCACACTTAAGAACTCATAAAAAATATGAGTGGGGTATAATAGTTTCTTTTTTTTTTTTTCAATTTCAGCTGACGTAGTGGTCACATAATCTTGCATTTATCAAGAAAATAATAAGCTATAAAATAATGTAGTACTATTTCTATATTGCAGCCGGATCATAAAAGTGGTAGCCATGCTATCGTATGTTGTGTGGTAAAGATTTGCAGTGGCATATGTCCTAATTTATAGGCGGTTTTAGTCAACATAAGGTTTCGCTTGTTCGTATGCTTTCCATGTATAAATAGTACAATTCAGAAGTGGAAAGTTAAAATTGTACAACTGGAGACCTAGATTGAATAGGTTACAGCAGTTACAGCGATAGATTGCCAAAAGTCTTCATAAATCCTACAAGTCCTTAAAAGTTATTCAAGGGCAACTTTTAAAGATTTTTATATTTACGGTTAAATAAATGCCTTACACAGTAGGACATTACTCAATTGTACTATTAGTGCGATATAATAAACAATTTTCTCGTAATCTCATAATATTATTGAAATCTTGATAAAGAAAAACAAAGTAATATTTTTTCCATGATAAAGCACATAACAGTTCGGCATTACTTGTGACAATTTATTAAAAGTGGGTTTAAGTTAAAAAGCTTCGAAACAAATCCGGTGGGTAGTTGACAGGGCAAATAAACCTTAGTAGATTCTGAGATTATCCTGTATCAGGTGTCCAAGCGGCGCGAAGGTATTACAGTGAACTTACCTTACACTATATCAGAACCAAAAAAATCGGACAGCTTGTAGTGCTGTTACAAATTTTATAAACTTTTTAGTAATCTTACTAAAATTGTTATAAAATCGGACAACTACATTTTTTACAATTTCTAGTATTCATACTAACATTATTTAAAAATCTAAGAATTTGTGCACATTGTTTTCCTGCTAATGTATGTTTGCGAACCTTTTCAGAATGGATGTGGATGTAGTTATACCACAATATCGAGTAAGAAAATGTTACTTTCCAACGCGAAATAATTAATGGTTCCCTATAGCTGTATAAGCTTAATAATTGCTTATATGTATAATATGTTCAATAGCTTATATAGCAACAGCTTGAATAATACCTGGCAACTGCCTCGTGGTCTAGTGGTAAAGTTGTTCAACCACATTCGTGAGTACCTGGGTCCGAGCCCCGGCCCGGACGAAAGTGTTATTGGGATTTTTCAATTTCTAACACAACTCCGGATTCAGGAAGTTGGCGGTGTCGCAACCTTGGAGAGCACGTTAGGCCGTCTGGCATAGGTCGGAATAGGAGAATGACGAAATGTACTTTGCCTAAGCATATTCTTTTTTTTTAATAGCACAAGGGGGGCAAACGAGTAGTCGGAGAATTTTAATGACTACCGACGCCCATGGACATCAGCATAATTATGTCGATGCGTTGCCCACCGTTTCACGACTTCACGCTAGTGAAGAAGGCAAAGAAGCCCCGAAAGAGGAAGCTCCGCACAGATAGCGGAAACACCTCTGGCCAATCGGTCCCCCTCCCACCGCCTGCAAAGGCGGCAAAACCTGCGGCGGCTGAAAAGCCGCACGGAGCCCCCGTCGCAGGCCCGTCCTCCAACAATAAAATATCCCTCCCAAGGGAGGCCCCAGAGGCCATGGCCACGGAGGAGCAGACGTCCCGAAGGGAGAAGCGCCCCCCACCCATCGTCGTCCACGACAACAACGCGTGGATGAGCATCACCTGAGTAAATGATGACCAGCGCATCAATTACGTGTCAGCGAGTGCCTGCAGAACGGGCATTCGTATTAACACGGCATCGTCCGGTGAACACCGCCGCTTGACCGACCTCCTACGCGATAGAAATATCGCGTATCATACGTACGCTCTGGAGGATGAACGCCTCCTACGCTTCGTAGTAAAGGGAATCCCGAAGGAGTTCCCCAGGGAGCGAATATTCGATGACCTGAGGGACCGGAAGATTCCCGTGTTGGAGGTACATCGGATGTACCGTAACACGAAAAGTGGGGATACCACCACCGCGAATGTGCCATACAACATGGTACTTGTCATACTGCCCCTTGCTCCTGAGAGCAAGTAAATACACAACATAAGGGCGATCTGTGGCCTAACGGGTTTCCGCATTGAGCCGGCAACCAAGCGGAGGGCACCAGGGAAATGCCACCGCTGCCAGCTTTATGGGCACTCAGCCCGGAATTGCCAAGGGCGCCCGAGGTGCGTCAAGTGCCTGGGAGACCACGGCACAGCGGAATGTCTGAGGGACAGATCCACCACCGAGCCCCCTGCGTGCGTACTTTGCGGACAAGTAGGCCACACGGCCAACTACAGAGGATGCTCGAAGGCCCCCAACTTATACAAAAGGAGGGCACCAAAGCCCCAGGGCATCTCGAAGCCGCCGCCCAGGGCGCAGAAAGCCCCACAGGTGCCCCAGCGCTAGACACAGAAGCAGGATGACTTCCTCCCTGCCCCTCCTCCCGCCACAAACGCGTGGTCCCGGCCTCCACAGGTCGAGGTGCCCCCAAAGGCACAAAAAAACCATTCTTCCCGCTCCTCCTCAGCCACAGAGGGCCCCGAAGCCCCAGGCTCATATGGGAACGGGCACACAGGCACCCGTCCCACTGATGTCACTTAAGCCGCAGTATGCACCACCTCAGGGAGGCAGGGCTAAGGACATAGTAGCCGATTTTGAATTCTTAGCTGAATTCATAAAGTCAGTCGATACTGAGAAGGTGCAACTGTTTGCACATAAGGTCAAATTTGGCACCATGGCGGAGAAGACCCAAGCCATGGTTGACTATGCAGTGCTGGTCGAGACGATAAAGCGCTTAACAAAAGAAAGCATCCCAATGGCTACAACGGGAAGGACGAAACCCAACTCAATAAGACTGGTGTCGTTCAACGCAAACGGCATCAGATCGAACATCCAAGAGTTGCGGGACTTCCTCCCGGAACATAAAGTAGACATCCTTCTAGTGCAGGAAACGTTCTTTAAAGCTAGAAACTCAAACCCGCGTATTTGCAACTATAATATTGTTCGAAACGACAGGACTCGAAACTGCTTGGGGGTACAGCCATCTATTATAAGAGGTCCCTCCATTGTATCCCACTCGACCCGCCCCCTCTAGAAAATCTAGAAGTATCCCTATGTAAGCTATGCATGACGGGCCATCAGCCCATCACCATAGTCTCTGCATACCAGTCTGGTTCAAAGCCGCTTCTAATTAGCGACCTGGACGCTATTTTCGTAAACTTAAACGACGACCCAATAATATTAGCTGGGGACCTCAAGGCCCACCACGTGACCTGGGGCAATAGATACAACAACAGTCACGGGACTGTCCTCAAGCGATATGTCTATGATCATAACATCATCATCAACGCTCCGTATATCCCAACCCATTATTCCCCGAACAATAATGGGTATATACGTGCACCTAGTATAATCGATATAGCACTGGTTAAAAACATTTCACTCGTCATAAAGACGGCTGAAACGTTACACGAGCTTAACTCGGACCACAGACCCCAGACCCGTTTTAATAGAAATAGGAGAAAACCGAGATAATAGAAATAGTAAAATTAAGAAAAAGATCATCGACTATAAATTAC
>JAFELO010000685.1:105643-131103 GCA_017140195.1 Eumaeus atala | reverse complement strand
AAATTACTCTCCTTATTTTTCCCTAACGCGCCAAAAAAAGTATAACCGCAAAAATTACTTACATCTCTAATAAATCAGCGACGGACTTGTAGAAAACAAGCCTTTCGTCCTTTCTATTCATGAGGTCGGCTTCCCTCTGTTCCCTGGACACCTCCTTGATAAAATAGTATCGGGACAGCTCGGATATATTCGTGAACTGGCCGTACTGGTACTGGAAGTTCAGCGCAAAGAGCAAAGGAATCTTGTCGTCGTTGGGGACTGGTACTGACATGCCGATGATAAGCTGAAATGAGGAAGCAAATCCTTTATAACAGTGCAGGAGGCATGGACATTGCTGTATTGCATCCGAACCCAGCTGAATGGAGAGCTACGGTAGTCGTAGAAAGGATTCAATCGCTCGTTTGTCCCCTATACTATAAAATAAGAAAGTTTCTGAGTTGGCAGCCCATTGGAAGGGAGGAAAGGAATTCAACGTATCTGCATGAAAATAATGCAGATGGTAGTCGTGAACAGGCTGCGACTGTACGTTTGGCCGCCGATAAGTACTATATAAAAACACAGCCCGGTGTCTTACACATTAGGCACCTCTCGACATTTACTTACGTGATACTGCAAGAAAAAGTGTAATTCTATCGAATTTCGTGCAGTTCCTGAGTAGCTAGTGACCCATTGGACGGAGGGATACTTTAGTATCTTACAAAAAACAGAAATAGTAATAAATTGTTTTAATCCAATTACGAATGAAGACATTGATTTTGTTAACGATACGCTCGTACATGATATATTGTAGAGCAACTTTTTTTCGGACCTAAAATTTATGCTGTGGCAGCATAGAGACGCCGAACATAGCTCCATCGGATTGCTGTAAAGGCTCATCGTGCGACAAACCTAGTTTTGGGTACTCCTCTTATAATTTAAGTGTAACATGGTCTGTTGGTAAGTTCTGTTAGGCCCATAGACACTGCAGCATGATATTGTACTCCAATATTCCAGTAGACTCTTGACCTTCGGACAACACCCAAGTAAAATGATCTTGGTCTTCCTCGGTACCTACATCTTTCCATGTTCGCGTTGTATATCTGTTGTAACATTTATCAACCAAAGGAGGATGTCCTTTTTCATTCTGACATCGACGCTTTCATACCCACGTTATAAGTATGAAAGAAACTCACTTCATTGTTATGATTATTACATAACATCGACTTCGAATTATATCGCGAAAGAATTAGTCTCACTCTATTCAATAATATATTAATAGGTTTGTAGAGGTTGTACCATGCTGCATTGCAGCAGAATTGTTCTGGCACGACCTGGGAGGTAACCCTCGCTCACATGGTGCCTGCGTAAAGAGACAGCTATACCGTCGCATTTCATGTGAATTGTGAGTCAGGTGAGGCAACGCATCTACATGTCAATTTATTTTGTGGTTGTCTATGGTCGTTGGTAATCGTCAAAAGGCTCAAATTGTTTGTTTACCTTTCTATACCATTAGAAAGATATTTACAGTCGCCTATCAACAGGTGATGTGAATACTTGTTTCTTTTCTCTATTATAATAATATAAACTTTCATTTCTCCTACCTTGTAAACAGCTCCATAAGGATAAACCAGGGGTATACTATTGATTTGCCGCTTGGCTCGGTAATCCTCATTATCTGTAGCACCCTCCACTTTGATAACGCTCAAGTACCAACAAACCCAAATCGTTAAATATAATCTGTAATTCAATTTAGATACAAATCATAAGTCGTTTTTAAACAAAACAATATTTCGGACCGTCTTATAACTCGAGAGTAGACGTCATTTGCACGGGAAGATAATATAGATGGAGTAGGGAAGCCAAACTACACCGCGTTCGTTTATGTCGTAAAAGAAAGCAAATTTGGTTTACCGTTTCTGTGCAAATGCGTATGCACGATCAGATAGACAAGGATAGCATTATTATCTTCTTTCTTCTCCATGAAACAACGTGGACACTCGCTGTCATAGCCCTGTCTTTGATTTCCCTTCTCTATCTATGTTACCTCTATGCATTCGCGTCACACGCTTAGCACGTGTCATATTCTAGCAGATATATAGAACCTTTTATTTGTAAATGTGTAAAAGGTTGGAAAGCCGGATTGGACCAGCTGGACTGAAGAAGTATATCTCGCGCACGGGATACGATCTCGCGTACGTGACAGGTACGCTGTCGTACTTCGTGCAGAGTTCAATTTCCAGTGTCCTATTGGATGGTAGAAGGAAACGAGGGCCACACAATACCTGCATTGCCATGCAGGAGGAGGTAGTGCCGTGCATAGTGCATGACAGTACATCCTCCCATGCAGCGGGATTGAGCCGGCACAACCAGGAAAGCACCTTGATGCCGGCGTAAAGTGACAGCGTCGCTGTCACGTTTGTGAGTAACCGATGGCCCATTGGGGGGAGATGATAGGATGGCAACGCATCCGCGTAACAATCATGCGAATGTCTGTGGGCGTCGGTAGTCATCCTAAGGCTCCGATTAATCGTTTGCTGCCTTATGCTATAAAAATGTTCATCGCGTCATTAAAACGCTCCCATTGGACATTTTTATTACTATCTCATTCAATTATTTCTATGAAAAATGCTACCCACGTTTACAAGCTACAACGGTGTTTACAGTCGAGTATCAATATAATTAATAATAATAGTACATGTCGTCCAATGGAGGAGAGATTGGATTGAAGAAGGCAACGCTATATGTAAGACATAAATTGCTGCTAGAAAATCCATCTTCTATTTCGCTATAAATGTATAATAAAACAAACCTCTACGTTGACTAACCACAACATTTTTTCAATGTAACAAAAAAATGCTTTAAACTAGCTAATAATTTTTACAAAAGCTCGATATCACAAAATAAGCTTATGTCTATAACAATACGAAAGGAAGTTTGCTGTGAATCTGTAACCGAGTCTTTACTGGTTTCAACGTATTGATGTCTTAAACTACAATACATGATTTACGAAAACGTGAAGCCAGCTACCACTTCCAAACAGATTAAACGGCACATTTCACTAACGTAATAAAAGTAATTTCCGATGGATTAAAAAAGAGTATATTAAATGATGAACACAAATCGTCTACACGTGTAAACCATTTTTTAAATCTTATCTCTCAAATACTGTCTAATTAGAAAGACAGCTCTCGACGACATACTTATAAAGTAAATGAAACGACAAATAGCTAACCTTGTCATCGTACCAAATTCACAAACAAATCCACATATCACATTTGCACGTAAATCTCAAACACGCATTATCGCCGAGATAGACACCTTCACCTATGAACGTAAGAGTAATTTTAAACTTTGTAAGGCTGCATTTACAATGACGATTGTTTTTTTGTCTTATCTTAGCATAGTAAAAAAGGTTAATTGGTTTAGCGCGCTAGTCTCCAGAATTCTTAGTTCTATTTACAAAATATTTTAAGTCTTAGATAGCACATTAATCGGATATCGTAATAAGCTACATACCACTAAGCTATGACAAATACTAGTTTAGCATGCGAGTCTCGACCACAGGGCACAGCTAGTACATCATGTTGCTGATATCATAATTATACATACCTATATGACATCGACTGTGATTGAATATAAAAACTAGTGGAAATTGTGTAAAATAAATATTATTTGAATTGTTGTAATCACATTTAGAAGTGTCAATACTTCCGTAGGCTAGCTAGATATTTATGACTTTATGCTACTATTAGCAGCAACAAAAATTTGTGTTTCACTTTCATACATTACGTCACATAATTTATGCTACAAAAATAATAAGTTATTTAAAAAGAGCAAGATACACGATTGCTATATATAGGTACTACATTTTTAATAATGTCTAGTTTACGTGTAGTTAGTAACGTGATATTGTTTTTGAAATCCATAAAACCAGCAATATTTTAAATTAAACATTTCAGTTACATAGTTTTGTAAATAAAGTTATGATATTGTAAAATAAGATACCATTCTAGACACGGCCCTTGCTAAACGGCCAAAGTCACATGACTTGGTTGCGCTCGGTACTAATTTGTCTACCCAACAACACGTCACAAAACCCACAGGAAACGGATCTTCAACCCAGTAATCGGTTTACCACGGTGATAAAAGAACATTTGTTTTGTAAACTTTGTACTTTAAACAGACAATAAATATATCTTAGATCGGTCAAATTATAAGCTTCTCAAGTTTGTAACAACACATTCGATAGAACAGTTAATCAATGTAATGAACTCCTATATAATGTAATACGTTAATTAACTAATAATACACATTATAGTAAATAATGTACGTCAGTAATACCATTACGCGGGCCTACGTTCGGAATACGAGAATGAGTTTACATATTATATTATTTACTACTCTATTAGTTCAAATGGATTCTGTATCTTTAGGTGAAAACTGTAATAATTTATCATTACCCAGAAGCAGAAGGGAATTGCTGTTCCCAAACACTACATTACTACAAGTAAGTTGATTATACTATGATAATCCATTAAGTCAGACTAATTGTAAAGATACGACCAGTCATTAGAATAAGGACTCAGTCACTGGGTTTCACTTTTAACTAATAAATGCTGTAACATAGCATGACTGTACATCTTGCTAAGTAGTAAGAGAGGCAGTCCAAAAATTGGGGGTAAAGTGAGAGCTTCGCTCTGACGTTTCTTGCGGTTCGTGATTAGGCGGTGGCCTTTTAAGGGAGGCGGAAAGGAAGGCAACGCATCTGTATGTCAGCCACACGGATGTCAATGGACGTCGGTAGTCGGTAGTCGTTAAAAGGCTACGATTGCACAGCTGTCAGTTTACGACGGTGTAATGTGATCGTCAATTTGAGGGGGGGGGGGCGAAAGGCGACACAAATCTGCACAACAATTCGGCGGATGTCTAGTGAGCATCGATTTACCCCCTTATGCTGTAAAACAAGATGACACAACAGATGTTATTTTCTTCTTCTTCAACCCGTGCTCACTCAGTGGTCCCGTGGTCACCAGTGGACCCGAGGTCGCCCAGCGGTCCCGTGGTCACTCAGTGGTGAGTTCAGGTTATTTGTCTTTTGATCGAATTAAATTAAATCAGCCCATAGCCGTCCACTATTGAACGTTAGCCGCCCCCATAAAGCGCCAACCGTCCCGATCCTGGGCATCTGGGACCGTCCATCAGCCTATTTTCTTTTTCTTTTCCACAACTTCACAGCTAAATATTGGCGTAGGCACGCCCAGTCCTGTCAAGCAAGTGAACGTGAACTGGGCGATTCAAGCCAACTTCAACCTCCCATGGAACAGAACCCAGGCCCCAATGGACATACTGTACGCGAACAGCGGCTACGGCGGAGACTCCAGGGAACAGAGGGACGCGGGACACGAGGGATATGTTAACGACGCCAAACTGTATCACTTTTACAAGCATATCGAAGATGTGCTGAGCGTGTAAGGTATTTTTTCATCTATTTCACCCACATAAACCTACAACAACAGTGAAAAACTTTCATATATACGTTTATCAGTCCATTTATCCCCTTCGGGGTAGAATTTCCACAAAATCTCCTCTTCGTTGCTACCTTTCACTGTCCAAGGAATATGTTTTTCAGCATTTCAGCTTCTTGCGTTCTGTAGTTTCGGCTGCGCGTTGTGTGCCATTCGGTCAGTTGCTCAGTAAGAGATGTGACAATTTAATTCTTAAAAGGGATCACCAAGAATAGGGGGTATAGGGTACGTTACAAATTTAGTCAGACTTTTAAATACATTAATTTAATGAATGCACAGAAGGGTTTTGCATAAATGTGTTTCGACGATCTAAGCCCATATACATCTACAAAACCAGTGAAACCGCTGTTCATCACGAGACCCCAACGCGGAGGGCATCATTACTCTCACAAACTCCTGCTAAATGTAAGAGTTCGTGCCATATTAGGCCGGAACGGCCGGAGAGCTGCCTCTCGCTCGTACAATATATAATAATCTAGAAACTTGTGGCCATGCTGTCGCGTGTCGTATGGTTTTACTGTAGCCGGTGAGTTGAAGGAGGGAATAGCAACAGTACGTACCTACATGCGGATGTTAATGGGCGTCGATAGTCACCAAATAGCCTCTACATATTCCTTGTTGGTCCCTCTTTAATATAAAATCCGGTAGACACGATTTCTTTGTAATTATACAATAACTTTACAAGAGATAATGCTGATAGTAAAAAAAAGTAAAAAGTACCTTCACGCTTGTTATCCCCGAAGAGATAGGCAGAGGTGTGCTAATACATCCACAACTCGTAAGTTGATATACTAGAACACCCACGATTAGCCAAGGTACTGACGCCTATGTTGTCATAGGTGGCAAGCCAGTTCCCGCACATTTCAATCCCGGACAATGTAATGCGTGCTCAGAATAATCTGAGAAACATTTCATAACAGTTGCCCAACCTGGGCATCGTATCCAGGACTCCACACGGCTAATGGTCTTAACAGGCGACACCCGCACCGTTACACCACAGAGGCGATGCTGATAGTGATGGTGGCAATGTGTTTACAAAATGTTGAGTTTGTCTCGAAGGCCCACGACTTTCTGTCAAATTGGTTTCAACGCACAGATGTTATTTATCATTGTTTGTTCATGCAAAAACTTTGACGGAGAGCAATGTCTACTAAATCTTACATATTTTTCGTGTGAAAAAAACGTTCTCTGGCTGTAAATATTTATTCCTCGTCGCTTGTGCAGACACACGGAAAGTTCGATCGACTTGACTCATTCAGATTGTTTGCAACGCGCTCCGTATTTGTCGACAACATTTTTTATGATTTTCTTCAGCGTCTCATAAGAAGGGATACATTCTGGCAACATTATATTTTTTTATGTCAACATTTGAATATTTCTTACATAATTCTCTTTCACATCCAAGACACGAAGTTAACCTTGTAGCATACCGCTGCGGCCGTAAAATATTAATTTTCTATAAACATGATGAAACAAAATTCCCATTACTATCTGTGTCAATGTGATTGTCTTAGTCAAGATGTAGGGAACGGGTTTACATATGGTTTTCACCAATGGATATAGTGAGGAAGTTTTGAATGTCTAATTTGATTGTTGATGGGCGAAAGCGGGCCGGATCCATAGTTTAGAAAGATTTAAATAGTATTTATAACTATTTTATAAAAGACATTCACTAGTTACTTACTTCACTAGTTTATGTTGTCTAGAAAATCTCGCTCGTAGAATATCGACATGAATTGGTGGCTACGCTTGTTTCCCTGTGTGTGAACTATCCAGTGAGCCATGAGGGATATGGGGGATTTCACACAGTAACTTATTATTTGTAATGCTATATTTTATTTCGATGACTGAATGATATTCTTTCTTGTTATATAGAATAGGGGGGAAACGAGCAATCGCAGCCTTTTTATGACTACCGACGCCCCTGGACATTCGCATGATTGGTAAGCAGATGCATTGTCCTCCTATCTCGAAGCGCGACAGCAACTCTGTCACTTTACGCCGGGATCAAGTGAGGGAGAGGTACTTCCCCGGTCGTGCCGGCCTAATTCCTTTGCGTTCGAGGATGTAGTGTCATGCACCGTGCATGGCATTACCTCCTCCTTCTTCTGCAGGTACCTTATTTACATAATGTAGGCGCCGCCTTTTGTAGTTTTGGCCACAACGGCAGCTCGTGTGTACTGCGTACGCTGTGCCAGCTGGGTGCCGAGCCCCTCTCAGCTGTGGACGACGAGGACCTTCTCCATGAATTAGCCAGCTTTGTGCTCAAGTAAGTGTTTATATTTTTTAATAAACAGCAGTTGTAAGAGGCAGTTACATCATTCTTGCTGCCGCAATAGGGACAAGCGGGCGGTACCTCTAGCTAACACGATAACGCCACAAAGTAATAACCATATTCCGTTCCGTGCGGTGCCTGAGTTTCCGTAGGCTATACATAACCTTAGGGTTTATCAAGGAAACCTAAGCCACTTCGCCGAAACCTACATTTATGAAAATGCAATGCAGATACAGAAAATAGTACGTATTAGAAAGAAACGTGGCAATTTCTAGTCATATTAGACTTATATTTATAGTTTCTCCCATACGAAATGAATGTATAGACACGTTTTTGGGGTTTTTATAAGTTCTAATGGTAACTTAGCGTTGGTACGGCAGGCTCCGTAAGCAAGTCCGGCTGGACTTCACATTTTTATTACATAAATGTGTTGGTAACATAGAATGTAGTATTCGTTAAATACGGACTCACAATCCAACATTTTTCTTTTCACTTTTTGTGAACTTTTTTTAGTCAAAAGAAAAATCTAACCTTTTGGCGACTACAGGAAATCATAGACATTAGCATTATTTTCGAGCACACACGATGTCCCTCGTGTCTTTTTCGCTTCGAATGGGACATCGGCTACTCACAAACAGTACAAGACGTAAAAGCATAGCTGCCAATTTACGGCGGCGTCATATGAGCGAGAAATACCTCCGCGGTCGTACCGGCCTAATTAAACTGCATCGCATGCCACTACATATTGCTCGAACTATCTTATTTCGGATTTTGTTTCTTTTTTCCAGCCCCTTGAATGACGTAAGCGAGGACCCCGCGCCGGAGTCCCTCACATACATCCAGGCGTATAAAGAAGGGGTCGAGGGTCGTGACTGCCTCTCCATATATTACGACTGTACCCTGCCCCTCATAGAGATGTTCTCTCAATTACACTAAGCCCTAGACGATGCAGCTTTGAATAAAACTTCTTGGCTTAGTAATTTTATTTTTATCCTGTTTTCTTTTAAAGTGGTTAAATATACATCATCATTATCAGCCCTTATCGGGTCCACTGATGGATATAGGCCTCTCTCAAGGAACGCAAATACGACCGATCTCCTGTGCCATATTTAAATATCCATAGTTACTAATATAATAACACTCGAAGGGTTTGGTTGGACGCGTTAACTCAAGCAGTACTGGTCCAATTTGTAATACTCTTTCAGGGTTTGATAGTTCATTTATCTAGGAAGGCTCTGGTTTATATACCCATTATGTTACGTCTGAATAGGCACGGGTGAAACCGCGTGGCTATTCTGTTATATTTTTTATTGAACTTTGTAAATAGAACGTTTATGTCTTGCAGAACCTTTTTACATCAGTGGGAGGTTAACGAATAAATTTCGAGCAACCTCCTGTGCTGCTTGACGGATTTTACCGTTCCTGTAGACTGTAGTAAGATTCGTTTTGTTAAAGTCAGTACCTCTGAGTACATCTGTGTCTCTTCTTATACGTAAAACAAAGCCCCCAAAGGCTGTCTGTCGTTGTGTGAACGATTTTCTCATAATTTACTGAACGGATTTTCAGACGGTTTTCACCCATGTATAGAGGCTATTCTCGTGGATGGTTTAAATGTAGGTATATGAACATGAAACAAGAGTAGTTATATATACGGGCAAAACCGTGGCGGATCGCCAGTCAAAATATACTTTAAGCAGTCAGTTTACTGTTTTCCAATTTATTACCTAATTACAAGGAAAGCAACAATGAATTCAATTTGCTCAATTACCGCGGCTGTGAATTTATTTTTGGTTAATGAGTAAATACTCGCTCACAAACAGACACGTCAATACAATGGGTATAATTTCCATTTTCGCAAAGTTTCGTTCGTGGAAACGAAAATAAACAAGTGAATTCAGGACAGCATTCTACCAGGCGATGAAAAACAGAATGACATGGTGTGTTTATGTCGCTGTCGGCATATTCCAATTTCGTTCATCATTTGATTTAAATGTAAAATCCCAATCCATGTGATGTCTTATACATCCTCCCATGCTACGGAATTGTGCCGACACGACAGGGGAAGTTCCGCTCTCGCTCAATTGAAGCTGGCGTGAAGTGACAGCGTCGCTGTCGCGTTTCGTGCGGATTGTGAGTAGCCGGTCACCCATAGAGAGGGGTTGATTCCTATCAACGTTGCACTACTGTGCAACGCATCTGCGTAACAATCATGAGAATATCCATGGTCATCGGTAGTTATCAGGAGGCTCCAATTTCTCATTTGTCCCCTTGTGCTATAAAGAGATCTTATGACTGCGATGGCATATGTTGTTAGGTGTTACGGTAGCGTGAGGCGTACCTCCTACCCCATGCCTCCTCAATTCCTCTACAATGCATCATTTTGTATAGTGTAAGGGGACAAACGAGAGGTCGAAGCATTTGACCACTACCGATGCACATAGACATCCGCATGATTGTTATGTAGATTCATTGCCCTGCCTCACTCCAACCCCTCCCAAATGAAATACCGAAAACTCACAAACCGCATGAAACTTGGCCGCATAGCTATAACTTAACTACGGTAACATGTGGGCGAGAGGTACTTCCTCGATCATGCCGACCCAATGGCACTACCTCTTATTGCTTTTGCTAAAGGACTACTTAACTTCGATCGTTTGCGATGATCTATATATTATCAATATGAACCAAATGTTACATACGTTATTTATGCATAACTTCAGAATGGAAAGTAAAAAACATAAATGGCACGGAAAATCATAATTATTTTATCCTTCATCCGATATGAAATGGCCAAGGTTTGTATGTAGGAACATCTCTGGAATATTGTACGTAAACAATTGAACATTTTCAAAATTTTAAAAATGTCTATGACACAGAGTAAAGTTGACTACGAATTCTGATAACTCCAAACTCGTAATTTATATGATTTCAATAAAACCGAGCCAATCCGACAAGGTTACAGTTCTCCATACATCCGCGTTAACGAATTAATTAATTAATAATCCCCAGCTCTAGTCGTCGAGAACCAACACTAATGGAGCTTTAAGAGAATATCCCCAAATGTTAAATATCGCATACAAATCATTTATGATGAGAGTTATAAATTTGGAGAGAGTTGGGCAGTTATGTAAGGATCGTAATGAGAGAGAACCGAGCGAAACGAGAACATTTTTTTTATAGGATAGGGGGGTAAACGAACAAACTGGGCCGACGCGTTGCTCTCCTCCTCCCTCTTATATATACATTAGCCTTGGCCTATGCTAAGTACCGTAAGTACTAGATAGGATATATATACATATATATATATATATATATATATATATATTATATTCTTACATAGTTAAGAAATTTTATGCATTTAATACATATATAAACATCCAGGACCTGGGCGGGATTCGAACCCGCGACCTCTGGCGTAACGCGTGGACTAACCGCCACGTTACCAACTGAGCCAGCCGGTCGTCTGACACATATATCTTACATGATGTAACATATAAACAAGGTGTAATTACTTATCTGTAATAGTAATAGCCAACTGGGCACGCGCTGCATAGCAATAAAATCATGGTTATTAATCCAAATAAAAAGCCTATATTTTATGTTGAACAAAGCTACACAATCTCAAGTGAAAATGAAAATCTTTATATTCAAGATATAATTATATAAATTATTTTTTTTTAACAACATCAATTAAATCTACCACCACTTCAACCCCACCCCTTTCCAGAGGAGATCCGACTAAACAAACTTAGCGGCTCTCATCAATAAATAAATTATTAATACACCTAGTCCATATTACATAATATATACAATTCATCAACTTTGAATAATACTTAGTATACATAGACAGCGTTTTTTATAGTATTGTGGGACAAACGAGTAAACGGAGCCTTTCAACAAGTACCGACGCCCATGAACGTCAGCATGATGATGCCGATGCGTTGCCCTCCTGTTCACCTCCCCCCCCCCCCCCCAACAAACCACACGATACACCGGTGTCACTTTACGGCGATCAAGCGAGCGGGAGGTACCTCCCCGGTCGTGCTGGCCCAATTCCGTTGCATAGAATCGTGCACTATGCATGGCACTACGTCCAAGTTTCACTCGCGCATCCAACCCCTAAAACGCACCTCCAGGGATTCGTAAAAGTCGACCATAGCGGATGCCAGCACCACAATAGGAACCTACCTGCCTGCCAGATTTCAAGTTTATAGGTGTTGTCGTTTCTGAGGTGTAATTAATCAAAATCATTGCACACGACAGGATGCTACACAAACCAACTCTTGATACAATATACAAACAGTAAACGAAGCTGGGGAACAGGAATTCTGGCTAATTGATATCCCTCTGGATACATTATATAAAACACTATCGACCTGAGATGGTTTCGCCCATATTTGTTTATGTAGAATAATTTCTGAAGAATATAGACGAAAATAGTTGTGTCAACTTCAGCATGCTCACAGACCGCAGATTTTGTAACACGTCGGTGTTGTGTCGGCTGTAACACGTCGGTGTTGTGTCGGCTGTAACACGTCGGTGTTGTATCGGCTATATGTTCTTTAACGCGAGTTTTGTAACACGTCGGTGTTGTATCGGCTGTATGTTCTTTAACGCGAGTTTTGTAACACGTCGGTGTTGTATCGGCTGTATGTTCTTCAACGCGAGTTTTGTAACACGTCGGTGTTGTATCGGCTGTATGTTCTTTAACGCGAGTTTTGTAACACGTCGGTGTTGTATCGGCTGTAACACGTCGGTGTCGGCTGTATGTTCTTTAACGCGAGTTTTGTAACACGTCGGTGTTGTATCGGCTGTAACACGTCGGTGTTGTATCGGCTGTATGTTCTTTAACGCGAGTTTTGTCCTGTATAAGAGAGTCACAGTCACAGACCAGCTTGAATACTCCTGCATCTTGCCGAGGGATATGGCATTGCCTTGATGGTAAGGAATGACTAACCTTCTTTGGCTTCTTAAAATAATCAAATAAACCGAGATAGAATCCGTAAAAGTTGTTTCATTGTAAAAGTCATTGTGTGAAATAATAATTTTAGAACCAAAGGGGCAAGACCTTTTATTCCTGATGTTAGTAATTTCGTCTTACCGGTAGATTATATGTTTTCAGAATATGAAAGAAGTTAAAAATAAA
This sequence comes from Eumaeus atala, assembly GCA_017140195.1. Taxonomy (NCBI): domain Eukaryota; kingdom Metazoa; phylum Arthropoda; class Insecta; order Lepidoptera; family Lycaenidae; genus Eumaeus; species Eumaeus atala. The sequence goes on along the minus strand of JAFELO010000685.1, from coordinate 118,178 downwards.
TACATTTTTATTTTTTAAGGTTTCAATTTTTTTATACTTTAAGTATTGGTATTTTTCATTAATAATGGATAACTTCTTAATATTTTAGTTTCTTACAACAATTATAATCTTTTGTATCATCTTTTCAGGCGGCATTATAAGCTAGCAACAACCACTGGGTAGATGTAGGATGGCTTAAATCCGCCCATAGTTCAAGCCTTGTCGAGGCGGTGGGGCTTAGTAGCCTGGGGTGAACCCAGGCGAAGCCAATTGAATCGAGAAGGATCTTTGCACCACTCTTATAAGAAAAGGGGACCTAAAGATCAGGAAGAGAAATCGCTCTCGATACCCCGCTTATAAGAAGAGGGGACCTAAGAACAATAGAAGGTGGCGCTTTTGCGCACGGGGCAAGGGGCGAGGATGGGAACCTCACCCCATTGCACTGTCCCAAAGTCGGTGGAGTTGTCCTGTAGTGCTGGGTAACCCCATCTGTGGCGGTGGATTTGGTCCCTTAGGGGGTTAACTAGCCGTCGAGGTGCCCTGATGATTGTTGTTCCGGGGCACCCCACCAAGGGCGGAAATGATGGCACTCGCGGTGGTTTTTGAGGATATTCGGCACTAAGATGTGCCGCGAATCCCACACACCACTGAACCCCACCCAGGGCCGGTGAAGGCGCGTAAATGCGTTTTCCCGCGTTAACAAAAAGAAAAAGAAAAAAGGACGGCTTAAATAATTTTACTGTATAATAATGACTAACTATACTAACATACTAAAACTGCTATATAAAATGATGAAGGGGAGGTAACAAGATACCGTCTTAAAGTGGCTATATACATTCCGAGCAGTTTATGAGTTTGCAGTGGCCCATTAGAGGAGAGGAGGAAAAGAGGACGACGCGTTTGAATTACAACTATACCGATGTATATGACCGTCGGTAGTCATCAAAATGTTCCTAGTGTTCAATTATCATCATGCAGTAAAGACTCTAAGCTTTGACACGCGACTGAAGTTAACTCACTATGAACGAACATGATTTCAAAGAGAAATGAGCGCTATTACGCGTCTAAAATATTTATGCTTGTTTTGGCAGACTTGTCTCATCCAAGTAGCCATCGTGTTGTAGGAATTGGTTCCCGGTATAGAAAGGTTAATCGATGATACTTTTCGCATTTTTTTACAGCTTTAATTACATTCGGATCAGTCGGATAACATTGTTCGCTGTAAACAAGCTCCTTCGAAGGAGCGTTTGTATAAACATGTGAGCAATGTCGGTCCTGATTTTGTTGGCGGTGGCTGGTGCCATTTCGAAAGATTTTACTCATATTTTTCCAAACCGCGCGTCTTAAGTCGTTTATGAGAATAGAATAGAAATACATTTGTTGACATCTTCAAAACAGCGTAGACACAGTGATAAACATAAAAAAAAGAAAAAAAAGAAAAAGCAAATCGGGTGCAGAAGGTACTTCATCATCATCGCTATCAGCCCTTACCGGTCCACTGCTGGATTTAGGTCTATTTCAATGAACGCCAAGACGACCGATCTCCTGCTACTCGCATCCATCCCGGACCCGGCTACTGCAAGGAAATCATCTACCCACCTGGTGAACGGTCGACCAACTTTGTTTTTCTAAACGAGGCTTCCCCTCCAGAACCCTACTGGCCTATCTGCTGTTGATTCACCTGAGTGTATGACCAGTCCATTGCCACTTCGTCGAACATATTCGTTGCGTGATATCGGATACTTTATTTAGCTGCCTTATGACTTCGTTACGAATTCTATCGGATAAAGTAACATCAATAATCAACAACAATCATACAAACTTGCTGACCAGTCCAAAATTAAGCGGCCATGTTTCAGCCCCGTGGGTCATCACGGGGAGAAGGCATTGGTTGAAGACTGTCGTCTTCAAGCTCAGCGTTATAGGCGCCTTGAGTATTAGTGAACAGTTTCGGGGAAATAACATCTCCCTATCGCACTCCTCGATGCAATTCGGCCTTGTTTTCAATCCCGGAATCAGAACGGATATAAAAGTAGCGCCATATAAGCTCTCAATACATCGACATATCGCCAATTGACCTGACATCGCTGTAAAGCTTCCAGAACAGCCCAGGTTTCCACAGATACTTCTTAATACAGATTCGCCTCCTGCTCTAAGAAGCTCGACTGTAATTCCGTCCACCTTCAGAGCTTTTCCCCCTTTACGCTGCGCAAAAGCCGAAAAATTCGATCTCAGATAAGCTCCTAGGCTCAGAGGAAACGGTAACCCCAGGTTCAGTCCTAAAAATTTTCAGATGACTTCTTCCAAGCTTCACCACAAGAACCTTCGACCCTCTATTCTGCTCAATCGCTTCGGTAACCCGTTGCATATTTGAGCTGCGGAGGCCTCGGCGTATTAGTTTGCGGGTTCACTTTGAAAGGAGCTTGAAATGGGCAGACGTAACGTCTTCGTTTGCTCTGTGTTCCCTCATAAGTCCAAGCGTCTCATCTGAGAGTTTAGCTCTCCTGCTCGTATACTTACTCCTACATTACTCTTCTCCCACGATCCGCATGCAAACGACCACGCCACTCATGGCCTCGTCAATTGCCATTATAATTTCCGACATATCTTATATATTCCAGTTGGAATTTTTTGGAATCTACCATGGTTCGTCGAAGGTTAGGTCGGAGTGTTGAGTGTACTAATCGGACACGCTCGCTTCGAAAGTCTATATTCAGAGAGCCTCTAACCAGTGGGTGATCACTTCTAGTTTAAGAGTTGGTACTTGCACAGCAATGCAGTGTGAGGTGCATAGAATAGTGTGTTACTAGGCATACGACGGAGAATTTAGATTTACCTCCCAGGTGTAAGACATAAGGCAATGACAAATGACACGTTCAAATACTTAGTCGCATTATGATAAATACTAGCTGACTTGGCAAACGTTGTTTTGCCGGGTTGGCTAGTTGTATGCATACAAAATTTGGTAAAAATCGGTAAAGTTCTTCCGGAGGAGTAACGCAACTTTTTAATACAATGTGACAAGAGAATTTTGTATATAGCATTATATACAAGTGTTATATCTACTAATGAGTTCAATTCCAAGAAATGGAATTACTTACGGTGATGATTATGTTCACTACTGTAAAATACTACAGTACAACAAAGGAGAGTCCTTTAAATCGCGTGTTACTGCACCGCGTGTGAGCTTCGCCGGTCCCGTCGCATTGCCGCTTCCGATACATGCCAAATCCGCATCATTTTGTATGCACTAAGCGTTATAGATCCCAACTGTATCTATAGAGTTTGAATAAGCAATGTTAAGAAGTACAAAAACTGGTTTAATATGGTTTTTCGGACGATAATTTTACATGATCTATCCTATTTGCATTATCTTGTCTATATGAAAGAGGCGAGTTGTTCCGCCCATTTGGAACATTACTATAAAAATGTTCGTTTAAGTTTCATTTCAGCTAGTGGGAGTGCAATTCTGCATAGGAGGAGGTGGTGCCGTGCATAGTGCATTACACAACATTCTCGTATGCAACGGAATTGGGCCGGCATGGCCGAGGAAGTACCTCTCGCTCACTTGATACCGGCGTAAAGTGACAGCGTCGTTGTCGCGCTTCGTGCGGTTTGTAAGTGTCCGTGACCCATTAGAAAGAAAGAAAGAAAAAAAGTTTATTGATCACAATACAATAGCATAAAATAATTATACGGTAGTGTCATTGGAAATATTGTGATACTGTGACCAATTCAGGTGGTCACTCGGGATTTGCCGTATCATCACTTAACAGAGGTGGTTAACATGGTGCTGATTTTTAGAGACCCCTCATTTTCAGTCGCTTTTTATTAGGGAGGGGGGGTGACAGGAGGGCAACGTATCTGCGTAATAATCATGCGAATGTCGATCGCCCCTCGATTGCCCCCTTATGCTATAAAAAAGGTAGCAGGGGTCGAGTAAGAAAAAGAGTAATAAAATGATATTATTCAGTTTGTAGTAATTTTGTGATAAATAAATCAAATAATTTCTTGAGAGATGTCTTTGCTGCGTTACGACAGAAATTGCCTGGCACGAATGCGGCGCTTCCACTCGCTCACTGACACCACCTTAAAAGTGATGGTTGAGATGTGACATGCCGTGTGGTTACTGCCGCACACACAATATTTGTGCAAGTGGGTGCCTAAATGCAGTCACGTTTATGCTGTTTATAATAGTACGGCGGCTGTGTATTGTATAACAGTGCTGATGCGGATTGTCGACATTAGGCACATGGTCCCCGCGGTTTCTACCGTCCGCCACCCCAAAACGCACCTTTATTGGTTGATTTACACAAAACCCCGCCTTTGCGAGCACCTACATACTAAAAAACACATTTGGAACACTTGAAATTCCTAGCACTCAGAGCTCCTAATATTTCGAAATTAGTGTGTCAGTGACTTACCTATCGCTTCGAGATTAAGTATTTTCTGGAATTGTTCACGCGGGTGAAACCGTGTAACACAGCTAATAGTAGGCAATCTAAATTCTTAAAACATTTACACTATCAGTGCCATTATTAAATAAAACCAATACAATGCTTATATAAAATAGATATATTTGTAAGTCAGTTTCATTTCCATCAGTAAAATCCGAATTTATGCAACGTGTCCATTCCGATTCCCGTAAACGTGTCCAGAATTGATGACTCGCATTCCGGAAACAAGGACTCACAGCTGCCCTCTGCGGCTCTGCCCAACCTCTCGGCGGCGTGGTACTCGTTGTCTGTATGATGGGATAAACTATCTTTTGTAGTTGATGGTCTGCAACATGACGGATAATATTATTTTAAAAAAAAATTCATGTGTAATCATGGATTAACAAAAACACCAAGATACACAGTCAGCGTCTCAATACCTTCCGTATGAAAGATGTGCACATGCCAAATCATACACTTTAGAAGGACAAAGTAAAAGCATGCGCGTAAGGTTTACTCTCCAGGAATAATTGTTTTTTGTTTACATACAATACCGGACTCTTCAGAGTAACAGTTCAGTATGAAATCATGTATGTTGTATTTTTGTAAATACAAATTATACTGTATCTTTCTTTGTATTTAACTTAAAAACCAATTATGGCATTTAAAATGTATGAGATTAGCGGGTTCAAAAAAACAAACTCTTGAGCTACCTGTTGTATTATTAGTATAGATAAAAATTTATATTTTTAATGTATTCTAAAAACACCTCACATATGTGTATTATAATCCACAGTCAGAATATATTCAGGCATATATTAGACCATCTAATGCAATCCATTCATTGTAAATTGGGCCTCAGCTGTATGAATTTTTCCGTTAAAAATATCAAGTAACCTCTACAAAGTTAGCGTAATAATGTGCTTTCATACTTGCAGAAGCTGGGCACTTACGTGAATAATATATGACCAATTTCACCAAGCAAACCATGTTCGTAGGTAAAAGGCACCTCCGCTGCTTCGCAGATGGTTCTCAACAGGCAGGGTCTACCTGAATAGCCGTACCTGGAAAATTTTCACAGATCTTTAATATTGCAAGATTTTCACGTGCATTGTGTCTTAAATAAGTACGATGTAACTTCTACGTTTAACTTGTATTATATACGCGAGAGTTTCATGTATTTTTGTAAATGGTAGTGCCATGCTGCATTGCATCCTAATTGGGCCGCCACGACCAAGGGACTCTCGCTACGTGATAATACATAAAACACAGCTATGCCGGCGCGTTACGTGCGGTTTGTGAGTAGCCGGTGACCCATTGGAGGAGATGAGGAAAGGAGGAAAACGCATCGGCACTGTAATTGTGAAGATGTTTATGGGCGTCGGTAGTCGCAAAAAGTCTCCGATTTCACGTTTGTCGTTGTTGTCGTTTCTTAAAATAAGTTCTATGTTGCATATCTGTTAAGGTATTTATATGGCCTGGCTGGTGATGAAAGCTGCGACGACAGACGCCTGTGTTAGACTCATACAACATCCAGTCCGGCTCCTCACCTAGAGTCTGTCACTTAGAATGGTAACACAGCCCCACACATGTCATCTTGACCAAGCACATAAACACATATAAGTATGTAACATAAATGAGAAGGAGTCCCTGATTACAGAACTACGTTTGAATTCTCTATATGTCGGGCTAGTACAGACCACCTCATGTCAAGAGATGGAAGTGGGGGTAAAGCTAATTTTTTTTTTTTGAAATTTTGAAACTAATCGCAATGTGAAACGAATGTCTAACCAGTGATTCTCTTTCACACACTTTTTTTAATATATACAAAATATATGTTTCTATAGTTTACGAAGGGGTTGACATTGGGAAAAAACCCAATTAATCTTACAAACCCCGTAAAAAAAGTATATGTACATTTTGGGTGGTTTCACAATGATTTGGACTAAATTCAATTAATGATTATCGTAAAAAATGTATAGGAAAATTCGCGATTTTCTACTCTTTTTTTATAGTATAGATGAGAAATCGGAGCCTTTCAACAATTACCGACGCCCACGAGCATAATCATCATTATGCCGATGCGTTGCCCTCCCTTTCACTTCCCCCTCAGTGGGCCACCGGCTACTCACAAACCGCACGAAACTCGACACCGTAAGTGTCACTTTGCGGCGGTATCAATTGTAATCGAGAGGTACCTATGCAGTCGAGCCGACCCAATTCCGTTGCACTCCCGATACTACATCCTCCCGATGTAGTGTCATGTACCATGCATGGCACTATCTGATCCTATGCATGCTGCATAGGACTACCTCTTAATAAAATGCTCAATTGCGTAACTATGCATGTAGATTTATATCCATACTATAAGCTGGACAGATTGTAGCGCGTGGAACGTTGCTAGTACCGTTTAATTTTCGAACTTCCATTCGATTATTTAGTTTAAAACTTCAACTGCCACGAAATATACTTTTCAATTGAAGAGTCAACACACGTCCTAAATCACGTATGTATGTAGCTTTTATTGGTGAAAATAAAATCAATTTTCGTTCGGTAGATAATGAGATCAGTTCCTACAAACATACAAACTCACAAAATTATAATCATTACCTTTTATTTCACAGGTGGAGATAATATCTTAATTAAATATATTATAAAACAAAGTCCTCTAACGCTGTCTCAGATTCCTTTGTTAAAACATATAAAAAAAAGGATCTCATTCTCTTATTCCGATATGACGGCAACCCGACGCGAAGAGAAATCATGCGCCAATTTCCTGACTTCGTTCTTTCATTGGAAATTTAAAAATCTCAATAAAACTTTAATCCAACCCGGGACTTGAACCCGGGACCTACAGATGAACAGGCTTACTACTAGACCACGAGGCAGTCCGAACGGCCGTTTCTACAGCACTGGTAAATACTAACCTCTGAAAAAAACCTTGTATGTACACGTGTATTACTTTTAATACTTTTCGCATGCTATTATGAGACAAGCGCATAATCCTGGTACTCAAGGACTTCTATAAAACGACTTGACAAGTTCGTGAATTCACATAACGCCTCCAGACCCGGCTTCGTCCACGATTAACGAAGTTAATCCGGGTTAGTAGCCTGGGGTGTACCCGGGCGAAGTCAATTGAACCGAGTGGGATCTCTGCACCCCTCTTATAAGAAGAGTCCCCCTCGGTACCAAGTGGGGTACAAGAAGAGGGGACCTAAGAGCAACATGAGGTAGCGCTTTTGCGTACGGGGCATGGGGCGAGCATGGGAACTTCATCCCATTGCACTGTCCCAAAGTCGGTGGGGTCGTCCTGGGTGCTGGGTAACCCCATTTGTGGAGGTGGTGTTGGTCCCATAGGGGGCTGACTAGCCGTCGAGGTGCCCTGATGATTGTTGTTCCGGTGCACCTCACCAAGGGCGGTACTGATGGCGTTCGCGGTGGTGTTTGTGGGTATTCGGCACTATCATGTGCCGTGAATCGCACACTCCACTGGACCCCACCCAGGGCCGGTGAAGGCGCGTAGATGCGTCTCCCCACGTTAAAAAAAAGCCCGGGTTGCTACAACGTTTACACTAAAGTCTTTCTTTAGAATCCCTGGGTAAAAAATACATGAAAATCCATTCAGAAATTTTTCACACACATCAGGAGATCACATACAGAAACACAGCATTTGGATAATTTGTTTTGTAATAGGTATAGATATATCAGGTCTTCAAAATAGTCAAGTTCTTAGCTTTGTAGATACGATAATATAATTACATATGCAGGCATTTGATGTCCATCATTACATTATAATTGTAAATAATGTTTTATAAATTATTGATTAGGGGCCTCGGTAGGTCAAGAGTCATCACAGGACATCGATTTATCGTTTGTCCCCATATCTTATAAAAATTTGTGTGTGCCACAAGTAATTTATCTTTGAATTCTACTTTGTGCTTAACATTGTAAGCGCAATAAGTTTTATCTAGCGACCAAAGTTGAGAAACTTAAACTAGAGTAACGGACAGGACAAAGTTTGCCAAGACCAACGTCTAACGAGACACGAAAATGTTTCTTTAATTTCAATGAAAGGTTTGACCAGCAGTTTGTGATAAACTGTAATAATCGTGTGTAACTTAAGCTGTTCGCTGACTGTTTATGTACAAATGTTTTTAGAGTTCCCTAGCCAAATTGCAAAAATTAGCCTCATAGTTTCGTCATGTCCTCCAATCCATCCGTATGTCCATCCGCATATCCGTCCGCATGTCCGTCCCTATGTCCGTATGTCACAGACGTTTTACTCGTAGATTATCTATGCGTCTATACTAATATTAGGACGAGGAAACATTTGATTGTCTGTTTTTTTTACATTAAGTAGGCTCCGAAACTATTGGACCGATTTGATAAATTCTATTGCCATTAGAATCCCATATTATTTGTGATGAGCATAGTCTATGTATCCATAATATTTTTTGATCATTACGAAACTTCGATAATATAACCAAAGGTGTGAAAAAATGTCAAAGTAAATCCTAATTTCGATGTAGAAATTATTAACAACTTGCTGTCCCTACAGTTCTGTCATTAAATTAATTTGTTGTCATTATCATGATATCGAATCGTCAATAGCATGAATTTATAATCTTTAAATTTTTTAATCAAGGGATTTTATCACTTTTCGTTAAACATCCGTGCGAAGCCGCGTCGCACTGCTAGCATATTATGAATTTGAAATTTGGACGGTAGACTTATTAACATAGTTTTTGTAGTTTTCGAGATATGGGATTTTTCAAGTTTACTGCTACGGAACCCTCATTGGCGAATGAGTCGCTCATAACCGGTCGGAAAAAGAAGTGCTGATAAATGATCAGTAATATTTTTACCCTCTACTCTTTACTTTCATTATAACAAATACGCAGATTGAGTTATTGAATTACGCAGAGTGAGGCAGAAGGTAAATTTGCTTAAATGTTTCAAAATGTATTTCTTAATTTACGAGCCAGTGACATGCTGCAATACAGCCGAATTGGCATGACTAAGGAGATACCTATCACTCGCGTCATGGTACCACCGCAAAAAGACAGCTACAGAATTTTCGGTGGCCCATTAAAGTCTTCAACAGGCGTAGGGAAACACGTCTGCGTTGCAATTGTAATGCATATATAATGTAATTACATTATAGATGTCTAAGGGCGTTGATAGTAATTACAAAGAACCTATATTTATTATAAAAGTATGTCTCTAAGAAACTATCCCCCTGTCTGTATGTTATCGGTTTTTCTCAAAATCTACTAAGCGGATTTTCATGCGGTTTGCACTCATGGATAGAGAAATTTCTGAGGAAGGTTTTAGTGAATATTTAGCTCCTGTTACGCACGGGCGAAGCTAGGACGGACCGCTGGTATAGACAAAAATCATAAATATAATGAAATAATGAAAACTTACCTTTCAATCATATGTTCAAGAATTTTATAGAAATCCCATCGATTCATTCTTTGTGGCTCTTCTGCTTCTTCCAGATTCCTTCGATCGATTATTTCCTGACGTCTAATAGCTTCTTCCAACGGTATATCCGTGTTAATGTCATACTCATCGATACTGTTCCCAGTGCCTCCTTCTGTGTACATAAGAGATCGTATCTGTCTCTCGTCAAATGTAATATCAACCAGTGTATCATTTTCTTGATTATCAAAGTCATCGTCAAGCTGATCAATATTTCTTGAATCATTATCAATATTTCTTGAATCATTATCAATATTTCTTGAATCATTATCAATATCGTTTTCACTATTTTCCTTTTCGTCCCCGTTCATGTCTCTTGAAACTGTATTAGAGAAACCGTAGATGCGAGAGGTATACTCCGTACTGTTCGTAGGTAAATCATATTGGAACTTTATTACTGTTCCGACTGTGACTGATGCTTCCTTCAAATCTACAGGAATACCCAAACCTATGATAAACTGAAATTAAAAATAAAGACTTACACTTAAAATGTGAAAATTTTGGGTCTTTTCAGGCTTGTCAATGGTAAGACGGGCAGGCAATTCTACGTGCAGTGACCCGGCCTAGGTGCTTCTGGACTTCTTAATGCAAGAACAAGCTGAAATGTCGGATTGGCATTCATTGAAGAGGCTTCTACTGTTGGTGATCTTGATCTCTTGCTTTAAAGATAGTATTTAGGCCCATGATAGAACGGAACGTATATTTAGTCCATTAATTTCTGATATCGATTACATTTTTAAACTTATGTAAAAAAGTAAGCGTTAAACGTAATGCTTAAACTTATAATGGTCAGATGTGAACACACGGTCCGGTCTAGATGCGAGAAAGAGCTGTATTTTAGTATAATTGAATAGCTCCCATTTGCCAAACAGAAAGAATTGGCGTAACCAAATCTGCGTTTATTTATCTAAATAATTTTATGTACTCGATGGAAAAGTATTAAAAAACAAAATTAAAGTGAAAAGCAAGAAATTGTACTGAATTCATCACGTACTAAAGAAAAGTAAACCGATTCATACAAACATGTCCTCGTCTATTTTCCAACCTTATTTTTATTTAATTCGAAGCCGTACAGAAACTTCCCGCAGGTGGGTACATAATCGATATCAACTCCTGTATAGTTCGCTGCATAATTGCTAGGAGCGAACTAATTAACGATGAATTCCGTTCAAGTACGAACTATGCCCGTCTAAGTGTATTCGTTGGGTATTGCATTGCTGCATCATTCCTCTACATTAAACTGTAAATTTGGAACTATTAATGGCTCATTTTTGGGAAGGGGTAAGGGGGGAAAGCATCTGCATTCCTAATAATGTGAATAGACATGGGCGTCGGTAGACTTTAAAAAGATGAGATACAAAATAGGTCATCATAATTTTTGTCACTGATTTAGTATCGGCCGTAAGAACCACTTCATACCAGCTGCTGGGTTTGTGAAGTTACGATTACATAGTACGTAGCACTAGATTCAATAACACTGGCTTCAAATGATGCTATGGCGTTTCGATGGGTTTGTCAGAAACAATCTCTTTGCCCACCTTATAAGGGAAGCTGGGGTTGAGATGTGTTATTGTTGTTGTAATGCGAAACGGGTAAAGGGAATTTGGTAAAAAAACTTCTTTGAAGCTGGTTGAAACTTACGCGACTGGAAAAGTTGAAGAACTTTTTCAGAGTTAGTCTCGACTATAAAAAATTGCTTGTAAAGTAACCGTTAAGCATAGAATTGTATGGTCTTGTAAGTTTTAGTGATCCCAACTGGTGAAATTTGGTAAAATTGCGGGATCTGTTCCTATCTTTTTTTGACTGCTCTATGCTGATGGAAGTGCCCTACTGGACACATCGGTTCTATAAGACACGTCAGAGGGGAAGGATGAATGCCGTTATTTATAAATATTAACTAAAGTAATAGAAGATAGTCACTATGGGGGGGGGGTTCCGCTCACCACCTACCTCTGTAACGAGGGGGGGCAACTCACGCACGGCAGCAAAAGCTGGTATTGCACCACCGTGGCGGCTATCGCCTCTGTGGTGTAACGGTGCATGTGTGACCTGTTAAGATCGGTAGTCGCGTGGGGTCTTGGGTTCGATCCCCAGGTCGAGCAACTATTATTAAATGTTTTTCAGATTATCCTGAGTATGCATTACATTTTCCGGGATTGTAATGTGCCCGAAGTGGCCATAGGCTTGCCACCTACGACCTCATGGGACTCAGTACCTTGGCTAATAGTGGTAGTATATCGACTGGACTTACGAATTGTGAATGTGCTAGCACAAGAGGTGTGCTTAACTCTTCGGAGATAATAGACGTGAAGTTACTGGAAGAGCTGGTTGAGCTATCATGTGGGGAACCGTCCTCCCCTTTCACCCCTTCCGCCATGAGCGGGGCCTTCTCTTCTTCGTGTGTTGTTAGTGTTAAATATTATAATTTGTTATCCGATTGTGTGATCAGACCACTTCAACACGTGATAACGATTTCTATAGTTTTCTAAAATGTGAATTCGTTTTAAATATTTTTTTGTCCACGAAACACCCGTCATGGTGGTGATGGTCCCGATAACATTAACAAACCAAAGCACTGGCTACATTGTAATTGTTAACAGTTGTTGGATATAATTTGATGCTGATTATGAAAT
>JAFELO010000685.1:85715-105316 GCA_017140195.1 Eumaeus atala | reverse complement strand
CATCATCACCATCATCTTCACTAACATCATCATCATCGTCATCATCACCATCATCTTCACCAACATCATCATCGTCATCATCACCATCATCTTCACCAACATCATCATCATCGTCATCATCACCATCATCTTCATCAACATCATCATCATCGTCATCATCGTCATCATCACCATCATCTTCATCAACATCATCATCATCGTCATAATCACCATCATCTTCATCAACATCATCATCATCGTCATCATCACCATCATCTTCATCATCATCATCGTCATCATCACCATCATCTTCATCAACATCATCATCATCGTCATCATCACCATCATCTTCATAAACATCATCATCATCATCAGCCTGCCGACGACACAGCGTGCCATAGGTCGCATAAACCAGGTAGGACCATATATACATACTTTATGTCACATATTGGTCCTATCTCAATGTTCTCTGACCAAGGGAACATCATTCTATAATCTATTTATATTATTATATTGATTTTAATGAGGTTTTCAGCAAAATTGTTTGATACCGCAATTAGTTCTTGAATAGTTGTTACGTGTCATTAGAGTGTACTTTATTGTAAATATCTTAAACAATAAAAGTATTGTAGAGTTTAGGAATTGACCATGTTTCAGTACTGCCACGGCTTATCACAAAGATGTTTCATTAAAACTATTGCCGTAAATATCCTTCGTTCAATAGTCAGTCACAGTTGTATGGATGTTTGGCAGCCAAGACAAGGGTTTGACCTCTTATGCTAAGAAAAATTAAAAGAAGTACCTGAGCCCGGGCCGGTCCTCCGTCAGGGTAGACTAGATAACGTTTATGCCTATTTGCCTCACCGAGGACGAGTATGTTCAGGAATACAGCCAACAGCCACATCATGACGCCGTGAACACTGATAAGCGACTGTTTGCTCACGAGTCGAGGTAATGAACCGTTATGCTTTCGCGTCTATTTACGTTGGCCTAGAAAGGAAGGATGGGGTAAAAGAATTTGTGTTTAACGAGATATAGGTGGAATCGTGATTTGAGTTGAGGCTTTTGCTCTCTTTCGGTAAAATATGATTCGCATGGAACGCAAAATGTTTTCTAATCTTTTCTAATGTCTTTTATTAATATTATATAAGGAGTCATATGAGCACAGTCGAAATGTGGCATATATGTTCATTGTAGGGAAGAGTAAAGACCGGATCTTTGGAACTTCCACCCCGATGGGGGCGTGTAGGAGTGAATAACTTTTATATAAAAAGTCTGCATTCTGAAGTTAGTTTACGTGGGTGAAGCGCGATAAAATCTGTTAAAGTATTTTATTATAAAAAATATTTTGATCAACAAAACTAGGCGCAAAAGACTCTTTAACCGCAAGCAATGCGTAAATAAAATGCGTTCACGAAAAATAAATCATCGATCAAGTATTCAGTAATGAAAGTCATAACAAAAAAGTCAAAACAAAGAAACTCACTTTATTCCGTATTAAACATAAACATTACGTAGATTTTATTATCCTAGAGGTATGTTCCACTAATTTGAACTCCTACAAACTGGATCGCAAAATGAATACTGAAATGTTTCAATTAATTACCATTACAAGCAAAGATTGTTTTGCGTCTAGATGCGGCACGCCTTACAGTGTTTGTAAATACATTTGTGCATAGTATTTCAATAGACATAATTACTTTTGTTACAACTGTTTGATTGTATGATCGCTGAGGTTTTTGAAGTGAATACCTCTCTAGCGCCTCTAGTATAAAAAGAAATATGTTTATATTTCTATGCCGACAAACGGATAGTACAAGGCTTAATATCATCCACGCGTATAAAATGAAGAAATGAATATATTTTTATTCAAAATATAATTATAAAAATTACATCTACAACGTCACTATTTAAACATACACAGCCACAGTTTCTTCACATTGCGTATGTGGCATAGGAAGTAAGACGCGATCGTGCCTGTCCCATTCAGTTGTAACGGAACAATTGATAAACGCATGTTTCTTCAGCATTTATAAATTATAAAGTTTTGATGATGATGTATATTAGATCCTTACATATGAAATTGGCGTTTCTCGTACTGGCCAATTTATTCACGAATTTCTCCTCTTTGGTAAGGAATTATAAATTAAAATTTATACAGCTATTTACTCATGTATTTATTTGTGCTTCGATGACCGTTATTCAATTGTTTCTTTTTTTCTTTTGTTTTTTTTCCTGTTTGCGTTACTCATTTTACAAAGTGGGAAACTTAAAATATCATATTATTTACGAGTACAGTTCCGCCGTTGCACTAGTGCTGTGGAAACGGTTCGAAGGGTGAATAATGTGAATGGCGGTCGTGTTTCAAAAGAAAACAACAAGTATTTGGTTCTAACATTTTCATTCTGGAAATTTCACCTGCAGAACAAGCCCCGTGGACGGCCTGAAACCCAAGTTGATAAGGAAGAGTTGAAGAACTGTGGAAGTGGATTCATCGCAAACCACATCCGAGTTAGCTGCAGGCTGCGATGTTAAGGATATAATTGTTTCAATTCACTTGAAGCAAATTGGGCAGATTAAAAAGCTTGAAACGTTACCCACGTTACCGCACGAATTGACTGAATCAAACCGGCAAACCCGCGTTGACTGCTGCGTTACATTACTAAACCGGCACAATAATGGCGGTATTTTAAACTGGAACATTACATGTGATGAAAAATGGGTTCTTTACGATAATTAGAAGCGCTCAGCGCAATGGTTAGTTTGTCGCCAACCAGCCAAATACTACCAAATGCGAAAGTTAACCCCAAAAAAAGTTACTTGTAAGTGTTTGGTGGACTAGCGCTGGTATTGTACACTGCAGTTTTCTTAAATCTGGCCAGACTATTACGGCTGTTAAATTAGTCTTGTTGTTACTCTGTAGGGGCATTGGGCAGGAGGAAATATTATGACTTCACGAGAGCAAACATGCATAGCAAACGTTTTAAAGATATATATCGTCAGTCCCTATGGCTGGCTGTTACTTTGTTATCTTTTCATTTTCTTCATCAGCCACTCCTCTATTTTAGGTGACACAATCACTTTTTCTCCTCAATGTTCAATAAAAAGAGAACATGCCAAAAGTCAAATGTATCGACGCATCCGTTAAGGTGGCTTAATACCCATCCGTAAATTCTTTGCCAAAGAGACTATCGCTGATATGTAAATATCAAAATACTGTACACTACACAGGGCAATAGTCATAAGCTTATGCTATCATAATAGCAAAGTTCGATAAATTTATGAAAACGGGCCTTTGATGCATGTCGATTCTGCAAATTAACCGACAGTCATAGACTTACACCGCTACATAACTATTAACCATGCTATTTGCCATTCAGGCTATCCTGGATAGCAAATAGCATGGTATTACGTACTAGGTTATCATAAGCTTACGATTAATGCCCTGTTAACTTTACAGCATTTTGAGATTCCGCATAGACGTATCAATTTTTATGTCTTCCAACGTTCATAGCGACTCCTATAGTTTGAATAGTGTCCATAACGTTTATCTATGTGCGCAAGATACCACTTACCATCACATAGTGAGAATCATTGTATACATTATGTAATAAAAAACACATAAAAAATAAATGCAATCATGGGTCTGTCCCTTATTCTTTGTTTCAGAAGCTAGCGCCCGAGCGCAAATCTCAAAATACTGTGCACTAAATAGGGCATTAGTCGTACGTTTATGCTATCCCAGTAGCCGCAATGGAATTCCTATAAATTTGTGAAAACGGGCCTTTGATGCATGTTGATTATGCAAATTAATAGACGGTCTGTTTCCAGAATATTTATTAGCATTGCATGGTGCTATCGCGTATTATGTGGTATTTGAATAATTTGGGGGCCTTAACGGTGAATCATCTAGAGAGACACTTCTCTAAAGATCAGAATTAGGGAAAATAGAGATAGAATATTAATAGAACTATTAGTATACGATATCACGCGACGATTAAACTCGCTGAAGTGGTAATGGGCTGGTCACATACTCAGAGGAACAGATCAGAGAGCAGATGGGCTACTGAGGTTCTAAAATGGAGGCCGCGTTTAGGACAACGAAGTGTTGGTCGACCGTTCACCAGGTGGGAAGACGATCTCCGTGCAATAGCCGGTCCCTTCATTGAGAGAGGCCTATCTCTAGCAGTAAATCGATAAGGGCTGATAATGATGATTATGATGAAACGTGATTGCCTGGATACGCAGGAGTACCATTTAAAAAAAAACATGATAGATGTATATTGAAATCCGTTTTGTAGTTTTGGCGTGAGTGACAAACATCCATTCAAACTTTAGCATTTATGATATTATTAGCATCACACCGTGGTTGAACCCGAGTAAATCTTGTCAAAACATAAAAATATTTTTTCAATTCGGGATAGTAGTTTCAGATGTTAGTGCGTTCAAACAAACAAACTCTTCAGCATTATTTATATTTTTTTATTTTATAGCATTAGAAATAAACGAGCAATCTCCCTGCTACTAAATACAGACGCCCATGAACATCCGCATCATTACTACGCCGATGCGTTACCTTCCCTCCCTCTTCCCCTCGAATGGGCCACCGGCTATTTACAAAACGCGAAGAGGTCACTCTACGGCTGTACCTTGAGAGCGAAAGCTTCCTTCCCGGTCGTGCCGGCCCCGTTTCCGCTGCAATAAAGCACTTACTAAAGTACCTCTAATATTATTAGTCTTGAAATATAGATAAACATATAGTCGGGCTAACTGAATAATTAAATAAACCGCGATAATATCCGTAAGAGTAGTTTTATTGTATTGAGTAAGATTCCCGTAAACTTAAAACATGAATAAGGATATAGTTCTAGAATGTCAAGATTCGAACCTGAGACTCTGTCACGCCCTTTGTTATGTCAGTGACTCTCAAATTAGATAGTACAGCTAGAAATTAGAACGTGCTGCTACTAGCTGACACCGTTGCGACCTTCTAACAAGTGTACAAACAGCAAGTTTAACGTGCCTGTTCCGTCCAAGTAATTAGCACGTCCGACAAAATATGAGCACGGCGTGTTACTAACTGTGCCTTGTGGTTTTAACTGTATTTTTTATACTCTCCTGTAAAAACAAACACAGCCCGCTCAAAACGTGACAGCATAGCTTTTCTTTTATTGCACTATGATGTGAGCAAATTTCCTGGTTGTGACGATCCAATTTAGTTGCAATGCAGCATGGGACAACCTTTAGTTTATCTTGTCTTTCAATGTTAACTATTTTAGATACACATGTAAGCAGTACGTATGCTGCATTACATCTTATACAGAGTGTGTAATGAATACTAGTAATCGGCCAGATATTCACTTTAATTTTTTTTTTTTTTTGAAAAAAATCAAATACCGTGTGACCGTGTACTTAAGTATCTAAAGCATTTCTGTAAATAAAAACTTAATATCATACGTCATCACTCTCTCGATATTGTGTGGGGGGGACAAAAGAGACATCAGAGCCTTTCAGGACAACCGACGCCCACTAATATCTGCATTATTACTATGCCTACGCGTCGCCCTCCTTTAATCGTAAACTGGCCGGTATCATCCGAGTGAGAGATACTCCCCGGTCGTTCCGGCCAAACAACGCTGCAATGCAGCATGGCACTACTACTAGTAATACTCGTATTTTTGTTAGTCGATGCTAATAGTACATACGCATTATTAGCGCCATATACACATATTTAAAATATATAAACTAAATAAAATCTATTTTTAATTCAAACAATTTTAACCCTATATGTACTTATTCTGGCCATAAATACTGTCACGATTTTAAAAATATTACATTTATTGTTGTTCATTGTGTTCTCTCATTTTGGCGTCTATACATTGTACAATATTTTGTGATATTGAAAAGGAGTGGGGTGATAAAAAGGAGAAAATCGATGTGATTGCATTACACAAAGTAGGTAAGTAGCCAAATGCAATTTTTTTAAACTCTTCATTCACTTGTTATTAGTCAAATGCTCGTAACATCATCATTATTATTATCAGCCCTTATCGGTCCACTGTTGGATGGAAGAGGTATATCCTCTTTCAATGAACGCCCATACGATTGATCTGCAGTTACTCGCATCCATCCCGGACCAGCTGTACGGAAATAATCTTCCCACCTGGTGAACAGTCGACCAACAGTTCGTTTTCCAAAAATCGGCATCCACTCCAGAATCTTACAGGCCCATCTGCCATCTGTTCTTCTGAGTATGTGACCAGCCCATTACCACTTCATCGACCTTATTCACCGCGTGACATCGGACGCGTTACGAATTCTATCGGACGAAGAAACACCTAACAACTTACTGGTCCAAGACTTTCGTACACAAACTCCGCGGTATAGGTGACGTGAGAATGTGACGAAGCTTCCAGAATGATGTCCAAACCCAACTGAATCCTTCTATCGGCTTCCTTCTCGAAGTAATATCTACCTAATTGCAATAGTTGCCCGAGGTAGACATATTCGTCTACGACTTCGAGAATAGCACCATCGACGTTGACCGGCCTAGGGAGAACATGTTCGTTGTACATGACCTTTGTCTTGTCCAAGTTCATCCTAAGGCCAAAACGTCGAGAGGATCAATTTAGGCTGTGCAACATTTCCTGCAAGCTCTCCAAAGATTGGGCCAACATAACGAAACAAAGTTGCGAGAGGGGAAATAACATCCCACTGTCGCACTCCTCGATGCAATTGGTTCCTATATCGTAATACCCTGAGGTGCTCTTTTGAGGACGTTACGGTGAGGAGGAAAGTGTCTTTAAAATCTGTAATCCTTGTTATCTTGGCTCTGTCTATCTCACAAATCAATATGATGAGTCGTATAATAATAATTGTTATGGGAACAAATTAAATTTAAAAGCTATTATTCTGGATTTTAAAAAATATTCACTCTATATTTTACAGTTATATTCAAAATAAGGGTAAATAAAGGGAAGAGTCTAGACTCATAACAAGTCTCTGACTAGTCTCTTAACAACAAAGAGGCTTCAGCGAGCTGGTCCCTTGGTATCCCGTCTGTTTCATAGTGACAGTACAATAGACGGGAGCACCGGACGGCGCTCGCGCCGTGTGATGGCGGTACCATCAATATGATCGGCGACAGGCAGCAGTAGCGCCGGGCCGAAACCTATTCTGTAATTACCAATCCGCCGGCTTAGCGTGGCAATTATGAGCATTAACCTCCAATGGACGACAGCAGTAGAATTCGGACCCTTGTTTCCGGTTGTTTCACTAGTCATGGCCACGGTATCGGACACGATAACGGTGGAACAAGGGTGCTAAGAATATCCGGGCTACAGACCGCTACCGCCGACTTGACCTGACATATAACGGACGAGCGCTCAGACTAGATAACCACTTGGTTGTGCTGGAGGTGGAACTGGGAATAATCCGATGGCACGTTCTGGGGCTATGCGAAGTCCGATGACAATTCGAGCACACCATAACTCTGCCATCGTTCCACCTATTCCACTTCAGGGACGGCGACACCCCATCACAAGCGGCGTGGGATTCCTCGTGAATAAGTCCCTCGTAGGCAACATCGTAGAAATCTCTAGTGTGTCGGGTAGGGTAGCGTATCTGATATTTAAAGTCAATAAGAGATGTGCTTAAAGTGATACAAGTATTCGCACCAACCTCGACACATTCCGATGACGACGTGGAGACAACCTATGAGGATGTCTCAAAGGCCTTACATGACACTATAAGGCCCACTTCAATGTTCTTATGGGGGACTTCAATGCCAAAGTGGGGGTACGAAATGATGTCGAATCGAGTCTGGGACCGCATGGAGTCGGAAGTCGAAATTGGAAGAAGCAAATGCTGGTAAACTTCCTCCAGAAGGAGGAACTCTTCTTAATGAATTCCTATTTTAAGAAGAACCCCCATAGTAAGTGGACTTGGCAGAGCCCCGATACTGTGACAAGGAACGTGATTGACTTTATTACGACGGATCGAAGGCATATGCCTTCGGTCCGCCAATATATTCTTCCAACGAACCACGGCAGATTCCGAAAAATTCCAACTGGAATTAGAAACCGGCTTGATGCCCTGGACGTGTCGGAAACTATAATGGAAATTGAGGAGGCCATGAGTGGCGTGATCGATTGCATGCGTCACGTGGGTGAAGGATATTGTAGGAGTAAGTATACGAGCAGGAAAGCTAAACTCTCAGATAAGACGCTTTGACGTATGAGAGAATACATAGCACACGAAGACCTTCCGTTTGCTGATGTCAAGCTTCTTTCAAAGCGGATCCGCAAACTAATACGCCGAGACCCTCGCAGCTCAAATACGCAACGGATCACTGAAGCGATTGAGCAGAATAGAGGGTCGAAGATTTTCGTGGAGAAACCTGGAAGAGGTCATCTGACAAAGGTTATGGCTGACTCTGGGGTGTCCGTTTCTTCTGAGCCAGGGATCTTATCGGAGATCGAAGCTTTCAATAGCAGGAGTACGTCGCACGCTCCTCGCCCCGATAACCAAAACAATGATCCTAACATGACATTTCTCAGGCGATCTGCCGTACATCAGCTTAAGTTAGATAAGTCTGGCTCTTGCGCAGCCTAAAGGGGGAGAAGCTCCGGAAAGGGAAGAATTACTTTCGAGCTTCTTAAAGCAGGAGGCGAACCTGTATTGAGAGAGCTAGAAAAGACTTGTAATTTCGTCCCTCAGTGGGGCGTACCTCCCAATGCATGGCTTGGAAGTAACGTTGTTTTGTATTTTTAAAAAGGGTGACAAATCACTTCTTCAAAATTACAGACCAGTTTCATCTCTGGGCCATATTTACAAGTTGTTTTCGAGAGTCTTGACGAATCGTCTCACCACGAAGCTTGACGAATTCCAGAGGATTTAGCACCACAGACCACATTTTCACCATAGGGCAAGTTGTACAAAAGACACATGAATACAATCAGCCGCTGTACCTTGCCTTTGTGAACTATGAGAGAGCATTTTATGACGCTGCTTTTATGTTCGTTCTGATTCCGGTAGATCAAACAGGGACTATCCAATTGCATCGAGGAGTACGACAGAGGGATTTTATTTCCCCGAGCTATTCAGTTATGCTTTGAAGGACGTATTTAAGACTTTAAACTGGGCAGAATGCGGCACAAATATTAATGGCGTGTACCTCCCACATCTTCGTTTCGCCGACAATGTCTATGTGTTAGCCGAATCGTTGAAAAGCTTGCAGGAAATGTTGCACAGCCTAAATGAATCCGCCCAATGTATTGGCCTTAGGATAACTTGGGCAATACAATGTCATGTTCAACGAACACGTTCTCCCTAGGCCGGTCAACGTCGATGATGCTATTCTCGAAATCGTAGACGAATACGTCTAACTAGGGCAATTATTGCAATTAGATAGATATAACCTCCAAAAGGAAGCTGATATAAGGATTCAGTTGGGTTGGGCAGCATTCCGGAAGCTTCGTCACATTCGCACGTGGCCCACACCGAAGAGCTTGAAGACAAAAGTCTTGAACCAATGCATTCTCCCCGTGATGACCTATGGGGCCGAAACATGGCCTCTTAATTGAGGACTGGTCCGCGAGTTTGCGGTAGCTCAACGGACGCTATTGAGAGTGCTAAGTTGGGTGATTCTCTGTCCTACAGAATTCTTAACGAATTTATAAAGCAGAGAACTAAAGTAAGTAAGTATATTACGCGTCGAATAGGCTCGCTGAAGTGGCAGTGGGCTGGTCATACACTCAGAAGAACAAATGGAAGATGGGCCAGTAAGGTTCTGGAGTGGAGACCGCGTTTAAGAAAACGAAGTATTGGTCGACCGTGCATCAGGTGGAAAGACGATCTCCGTGCAGTAGCCGGTCCAGGATAGATGCGAGTAGCAGGAGATCGGTCGTCTTGTCGTTCATTGAGAGATGCCTATGTCCAGCAGTGGACATGAAAGGGCTGATAGTGATGAATGATAAAATGAAAGATAAGGGTGAAAAGACGCGTATAATTTGCAAACTTCAAATTTGAAATGTCCTAAAGGCCCATTTTAATTACTTTTATTGTACTGCCTGGTAGCTTATTTCCTATTCAATCACCACGATGTGACTGCGACATTAAAAACATCCTACGTTTGCTGGTGCTTGCCTTGATGAAGCTGTAATACGTAGCTTTATTACAGTAAGGTCTCATTTCCAAAAGAAAATTCACCAATTGGAACATAACCATTTAAAATAATCATACTAATAACAAATGTGTATTTTTATAACATGGCAAAAGAGAACTCGGGACCTTTTTACGACTAACGACGCCCATGAACACCAGCATAGTCAATATTCTGACGCGTTGCTCTCCCTTCCTCCTCCCCATCAATGGGCCACCAGCTGACCAACCGTACGAATCGCAACACTGAAGATGTCACTTTACGGCGGTATCATTGAGCGAAAAGCATTGATTGGCACGACAGGCACATGATACCGCCGTAAAGTGCCTGCTACCCCGTCATGTTTTATTAGGTTTGTGAGAAGCAGGTGGCCCCTTGGTGGGGAGGAGGAAGTGAAATCCACGCATCTGCATGACGATAACAATGCAGATGTTTATAGGCGTCGGTAGGCAAGAGGCTTCGAATGCTCGTTTTCCTTCTATAATATAAAAAACATAGCTATAAAATGTAACCTAACTAGTAACTATCACACATACGCTTCCTATTAATTACATTTAACAGGACGCAGTGGAATCGAAATTCGTAATTTATTTGACACATAAGTTTATAATGGGCTGATCGGGACTTTAGTGAAATCGTGTAAATACGGCCCCTATAAACCTTTAACTAGTGATCCGCCCCGGCTTCGACCGTGAATAAACTATGCAATGAAACCTTCCTTCGAAATCGTTCTACCCATTGGTAGAGACCGTGTGGTCATCCGTTCAGTAGATTTTGAGGAAATCGGTCATTTGGACACACAGACATTCATAATTCTGTTTTAAGGTGTACATATACAAAATTGAGATAAATGAGAACCATATTTTTAAAATAAACAACTTTAACCAACAGTTCGTAGCATAAAAATTTACGTACAAGAGAACAGCGTTTTGGCTAATCAAACAAGATCACGACTAGGTATTGTCCGTGTGTTTACTAAAGCTTCGATGCTAATCCTAATACGGACTTTCAACTGTAGTGATAATAAACTAAAATGAACTCCAACACATTTAAAATAAGATTCAATTTTTTATAGTCATTATAACATAAGGAACGTACAGAAACTATATTTATAGTAAGTCTAACATAAAGCTCGCTAATTTCATGTAGGGTAGTCGTTTTATTATATAAGCGTATTTAAACCAACATGTGGAGGTATTTGTGGATTATGTACGTATTATTTTAATTGTAAAGCCAATATAATAATAACTATTTAGCCACCGTTACTGAGAAAATTCATGTCTTATGTATCAGCAATTTTAACAACGGCTGGGAGCTAGTGTTATTTTAATTGAAGTATAAGAGAGCAAACTAGAAAATCTCTCCACCAATCCATGGCCTTATCCGGCTATGCTATAAGGGTCAATTGGGGGCAGTGCGAGCTCTACCATATTTTCGGTACCAACTCTATTACCCTTCAGGTTCACTTCACTGTCCACAACTTCTTCATTCATTTGCCCTCCTCACAAATTTGTTTCACTTTGTGATCGCGCAAAGAGGTATCGAATGTAGGGCAGAAATCTATCCGGTTGTCTATCCTCTATCCTAATTTGTTTTTAAACAATCAACAGTCATAATTAGAAATACTACAAAACAAGGTCTCCCAAAGCTATCTGTTTGTATGTGATCGACTATCTCAAAATTTACTAAGCGTAGTTTCCTGCGGTATTCGTGCAATGTGTATCAATAGGTTGAGGTTTTTGGAGGAGAAGGTTTTGTAATCTGTTAAGGTATCTAGTAAGTGTTATTTATGGACGAAGCCGGGACAGACCGCTAATAGTTAAAAAAAAAGAAACCAGACCTCATTTGGTAATAAGTAAAGCAAGAAGAAGTACATTGGAATAATGAACAGCATCATTATTCCAATGCGCCTTAGACGTGATAGCTATGCTTTCGCGACTCGTGTGGTTACCAACATTAAGGTTTGTCTCAAACACGACGACTTTGGTTTCACCTCATAAAATGTGGATTTCACCTCATCTTTGCAAGTAACACAAGATGTTTGCATAGATGATAAACAATTTCAATTTATGGATGCTCCACGTCAGTAACCTTCAATAAAATTTACAATTATATTTACTCAACATGATTTTATCGATTTCTGTGTTGCCAACCAGAAAGCCTGGCAGCCTCTAGCGTATGGGTTCTTGTTGAGTTCACATTTATATCGCCAGCTAAGACAACTGTAACACATCTTCACGCTAATTGCCTGTTTATCAAGTAGGCGGAGTGAAAGAAGCGCCACATGACGTGATCACAAACTTACTTCCCACAAACAATATCCCCAGCCCCTTAAGGTTTAAACCCTGAGTGCTTTTATTGAATATATTATGAAATATTTTTAGGCAGTTGGATTTTTTATTTAATTAGATGTTATGGAAAACTGTTTCAGATTCTACATATCAATAGCAACTTACAATATTGAAGCGAATAGGAGACAAAAACGGTATCTGATTTTTACAAAGGATACACAGTGGGGTGTAAGTGTATCCATTTATTATTAATTTTATCTTCGTTATAATATGCCTATTCTATACACCTATTGTGACTATTCTAATATAATATACTTAATATAAAATAAGTCAATATATCTGCGCATAACATGAGACAAAGTCTCCAAAAGCCGTATGCCTATATATGTGATCGATTTTCTCAAAATTTACTGGACTGATAAAGCTCCGAAAATACTGATAAGCAATTTTCAAAACTATTCTTCTACACAATGTGTTTCCCTTTGCATTGTATGTGAAATTGAACAATCAATATCAGTTCACTGCAATAAATATTACTACTATAAGCTGTTTCAACAAAGAAAAATGGCGATAATGTTCTCTCCTGGCCCAAGCGGACAGTGGTGTCAGTAAAATTGTTTAACATATTTTCGATTTATTAACCTAATAATGATTACCGGTGTATTAGAATGTTTATTTATTACTCCTGCTTTGATTATGGTAGGTAAGTAAAGTCATCATATATGGACCTGACATTCACCATTTTGCGACTAATTATAATTTGTGTTTCTACAGCCTAAATATTTCCTCCAAAACGGTTACAAAGAATATCAAATATAAGTTGGTCACCTATGGGTCCAACGTCTCATTTTAACCCTAAACTAGATAAAAGAATTGTTAAATACTGAAAGTTAACGTTGAAGGCCATTTAGACCAACAATAAACAACATCACTTCATAACAATTTAAGAACTAAGCAAATTGTAGAACATAAAGTAACAATAAACTTAAAATAGTAACAAAAAACTATTTAAAAAAATGTGCGCGTCGATTTTTTTTTTTTGCTTCGAGTGCCGGCTTACAGGTTAGTAAATATGACGAGGCCAGAAATAGTTAATGAGTGAGATAGCTGTAAAATACGCCATTTAAGAATATTGTCTTTAATGAAACAGCTTGTGTGTAACATTAAATATAACATTTCGAAGTTTATATGCTTGGGCCTACCTAATAAACGGGACAGTTACCCAAAAGTTTATTGAAATAATTATGTAAATATATGAATATAATATATGAATATATATATATATATATATATATATATATATATATATTCATATATTGACATATATTCATATATTTTGTAAGAGGTGGTGGCGTGCTGCATAGGAGGAGGTAGTACCATGCCTGGCACTAACTCGTCTTATGCAACGGAATTGGGCGGCCGTCCGTCCGTGGGTCTTCTACACTGGCCTGGTGGGGCCTGCGAGGACTGCGGGTTTCGAGGCGAACCTCATGACCCGGGTCTGTTCGCGAGGGGCAGCTATCCCCTCGGTGATGGGGCAACCCACTGATAGTTGTGGGTTGTTACGCACCAAGGTGCCAAGGCCGTATGGCCTGAAGTTGGGAAATCGACCGCGGCCCACGGGCCTGCAGGTGTGTTGGGTGGTGTGGTGTGATGATTTCCAATTGTGGTGTGGGTTTTGAATGTGAGTGAATGATCCTCGTCCTGATGAACACGGGATACGAGTTCACGCGGATACGGCCGCCCGTCGGGCGGTCGCGCGTGTAGCGGGGCCAGGTCCCTCAGATGGGCGTGCGGTACATTGTCTGCGGCACTGAACATGCCTCGAGACAATTGGGCCACAAACTCGCCGACAAACTCGACCTGTAGGTCTCGCGCGATCACGTCATTCCGGACGTAGCGAACGACTCCCGTGATTACTCGCAGGATTATGCTATGCTTAGCTTGCAGGCGCTTCCTCTGGGTCGGGGCGGTGAGCGCATACCATGCCGGGGCAACGTAAGTGAGTCGCGATCGGATGTACATTTTGTATATTCCCGGTTTCGTCCGTAGTGGTAGCTCGAATGCGAGCACTGGTCGCAGTAAGGCGCGGGCTGCCCTCGCCTGGTTAATCGCTCGATCAACCCGCGAGCCCATCTGCAGCGTGCAATCAATGCTGAACTCGAGGTACACGACCGGGGACCACTAAGCCAACTCCTGGCCACTCAACTTCAACCGCCCCGGCGTGTTACGCCGCGTGCTGACAAATAGGGATGCTGTTTTCTTCATGTGGACAGACATCCTCCACTTGTCGAGCCACTCCGGCAGTCGATCCAGCAGCCGCTGCATTTGCCTAGCTGCTAACTCCGGCTTTCGGGACGAGGAGATGTAAGCACTGTCGTCAGCGAATAGCGCGAGCAAGTCATCCGTTTCGCCCTCTCCCAGTGGTTTGTTGAGCGTCGGGATGTCGTTGGTATAGGCCGCGTAGGGGCAAGGGGACAGGCAATTGCCCTGCGGCACTCCAGTACGTATGTCCCGCTGGGACGAATGTCGCGCCTCCACCGCTACCCGGAACGTTCTCCCTTCCAAGAACGACACCACTAGTAGCACGAGAGCCAGCGGGACGCCGGCGGCCACCAACTTGACCAGGAGGCCCGGTAGACACACCCGGTCGAAGGCCTTCTCCACGTCGAGAAAGACTCCGACCGAGTGTTTCCCCCTATTCATCTCCGTGGCCAAGTGATGGAGCACCCGTGCCAGCTGCATTGTGGTCGAGTGGCCGCACCGGAAACCGAACAGCTCATCCGGATATCTGGAGGGAAGGGAGAATAGTCGTCCTCCCAAAGCCAGGTAAGTCTCGGAACCTACCCGAAAGCTACCGGCCGATCACGCTGCTGTCGCATGTGGCCAAGTTGTTCGACCGGCTATTGCGCCGGAGACTGAAGCCCCGGTGACTGAAGGGACAAATAGCAGGTTCCGAGACTTACCCGGCTTTGGGAGGACGACGATTCTCCCTTCCTTCCAGATACCCGGAAAGTGAAATCCGACACGACCGGGGAAGTACCTCCCGCTCACTTTATACCGCCGTAAAGTGACCACTACGTCGTGTTTTGTGCAGTTTGTGAGTAGCTGGCCCATTCGGGGGGGGGGGAAGAGAAGGGAGCAACGCATCAGCATAACTATGCTGACGTTCCTTGGCGTCGGTTGTCGTTGAAAGGCTTCGATTTCTCGTTTGTCCCCCTTTACTATAATTATTTACTATAAATGTTGCTGTTACTTCCGAATGATAGAGTGTAGTGTGATAATTATTTTATTTGTGAATACGTTATGGCATGGCCAAGGTTTGTATATAGAAGTTGGTTTAGAATATTGTACATACGAGTACATATAAGTAAATCATTAAAATTTAGCTGGAAAATATCTATATTGCAATGTTTATACAACTCTATGTTTATTAGAACTAGGGGGATTGACAGTTTGGTCCCAAAACACTAAACTTTACCATGACAGCAAATTCTTATTACAGTACACCTTTCTTATAAGTATATTACCCGTTATGTAGTTCAAGGTCCTTACTGTACCGAACATCGAACTGGGCTAAGTATAATATATATAATATTAGTAACAATGTAGATGTAACCCCAGTTTATATCTGCATTGGAACCTCGAGGTCGCAGTATATCACTCGATTATCTTTCTCAATTTGTACTGCAGGTTTTTGCGACGGTGTCAGTTCCTCTGCATGCAGAGTCATTAGTTAGCGTGGCGTGGTTCTTCGAAGCGAACTACTATAACGTCGCTAACGCAACATATTTTGAACCTTTACTTGGAAATATTGAGGTGAGACCCGAAGTAAGACAGCTAGTATTGGAGGCCTTGCAGACTACATACGGATAATCCGTGTAGAGCTTGCTCGGGCACGAGACACAAACACATGCATATTATTTCCTCATACTGATCCTAGGCAAGACTATATAATATAAATTAGTCTGCTTGGGCTCTTAGTGTCAGTTAATAAACGATGTTTCTTCTTCATATCAATCACATACTGCAAACTAGTGGCCTTCATTGTTACGCAGATTGCACTGGGGATGCTTTATACACTGGCCGTGCCAATATTTCCCGGGAACACGTCAACGAGCATCGGAACAAACTTGTGTCTGAAGTCGAGGATTTGTTATCCAAAGTGTCGGAATGGGGCCGACTAAATTTAATCCAATTTAACCACAAAAAGACGCAAGTTTGCGCGTTTACCGCTAAAAAGTCACCCTTCGTCGTATTTCCTAGTTTTCAAAACCTTTCGACCTCAGATGGCATTGGAGTACTTGGTCTCAACATGTCGAGTAATGTTCAGCTCCGCAGTCATTGGGAAACAAAAGCTAAAATGGCCTCAAAGAAGGTGGTGTGCTCAATAGGGCGAAGCAGTACTTCAGTCCAACCCATCGGCTGCAACTTTACAAGGCGCAGGTCCGATCGCATATGGAGTACTGCTCCCACTTGTGGGCAGGGGCCCTACAATAACAACTCGTTACATTTGACCGTATACAACGTAAAGCGACTAGAATCGTAGACAACGAAGTTATACCGGACAGCACGATTCTTTGCTCCTACGAAGATATGTTAGTTCACTGTGCGTCTTTTAAAGTGTTTTTTATGGGGGGCGTTCAAAGGAATCTTTCGGCTTAATACCAGCACCTGAATTCCATCTTCGGCCATCGCGACAGAACTCAAAGTTCCACACTAATCACCTTGATATCCGTAAATCCACAACAGTGCGGTTTAAACACCACTTTTACCGCGTACAACTGGACTGTGGAACCAGCTGCCTCCCTCGGTATTTCCAATCCGATACAACTTAGGGGTCTTCAAGAAAAGAGCATATCTATGCCGTAAAGGCCGGCAACGCGTCTGTAAGTCGCCTAGTCTTGTAAAAATCTATGTGTGGTGGTAGCCACTACGCATCTACTCATTTGTCCCCTATGTCATAAAAAAATTTAGAAAATAGGATGCCGAATTTTGAAGACTCTATCGGAGAACCTTACTCTACTAAAACCTCACGGACTACTGGCAACAGGTTTACTTTGATGAAAGGCTGAGTCTTTATTTACAAAACCCAGCCTAGCCTAAGCCATAGAGGATTCATGACTCTCGAACCTTCAATGGCTAACATCAAAATTGGAATTGTGCAACGTGAAGGACGCCCAATCATTCCCTAGTTAGAATTACGGGTACTTTTTTTTATTGACGCGGGGAAACGCATTTACGCGCCTTCACTGTGCCGGTGGGGTCCAGTGTGCCGAATACCCACAGGAACCACCGCGAGTGCCATCAGTGCTGCCTTTGATGAGGTGCCCCGCAACAACAAATCATTTGGGAACCTCGACGGCTAGTCAGCCCCCTAAGGGACCGACTCCACCTCCACAGATGGGGTTGTTCCGCACCACATAACTACCTCTGGGACAGTGCAATAGGGCCTCACCCTAGCCTCGCCCCTTGCCCCGTGCGCAATAGCGCCACCTCTTTTTGCTCTCTTGACCCGTCTTCTTATAAGTGGGCAACAAAGAGCTCTTCTCCTCCTGCTCCTTAGTCCCCTGTTTTATAAGAGAGGTACGAAAAGCGAAGTTAATGCGTAAATGCGTCCCCGCGTCAACAAAAGAGAAGGCTACTGAGCCCCGCTGCCACGACAAGGCTTGAAGCATGGTGCGGAGAATTACGAATCCTGTAGCGGAGGCGCCAATCACAATTTCTATCATATCGAAAATATCATAAACTACTAGCAGTAGAATTTTCTGACATAGCCAGTGACACTTTTTGCATTACTTGACTTTACCGGCGTTACGTACATATGGTGAGCTTTTCACATAAATTCTTTATCAAAACTGGGTTCAATAATTTTTTCTGCAGTTTTCAGGGCGCAGACAACGAGACACACCATACAGAAGTCCTCAAGGGAAAAGCGATTTCTCTCGCCGCCATTTCTATACCTTCATTGAGTTTATGCTTGAAAAGTAAGTTCACATAAAATGGGAAGGACAGAACAGAATTGCGATGATTTATACAAGCTAAGAAAAAAAAGAGGTGGTAGCCACGTTAAGCTCAGCTGCTTTGCACCACGGTGACGCACATAAATCATGTGCTGATATTGATAACGCCTTATATTATTTGCTGTGTTCATCAGATTAGTTTGTTTTTTGCATGTGGTAGGCAGGGTGAGAGGGGCGCCAGATATCACTATCCTTACATACCATGCTCCTCCAGATGCCTCCTCCACATTCATTCAAACACGCCGTACTTTCTTCATACAAACACGCCGTACTTTTCGTCCTTTCATATTTGCTTTTTTATTTTGTTTTTTTTTTTTTACTATTACGTGCATTATTACGCAATGAGAATTTAGTTTAAATACCCGTACCCAACTGGAGACGGGTTATAGGTCTTATAACCTTGCTTATTCGCGTATTATATTGATTGTATAGCTTTAAAGCGATAACAATTTCTGGAAACGTCCTAATCCACCGATCCCGCTGCCAGACACGTCTCATTGAACAACTGTACGAATCACACGCCTCCGATACGTAATCATAGTCTTGGTTAGGGGTTAGGGGGTACACCCGATACTCGCTAATAACGGTGCGTTTAGGGAATTCATGATGATTTACTGTAAAGCTGAAGATTTGGATTGGTTGAACGCGTTAATCTCAGAAACTACTGGCCCAATTTTCAAAATTGTTTTACTGTTAGACAGCCAATTTACCGAGGAAGATTATGTTGTTTATTCATTTATTTAATTGTTGATCAAAACTGTATTTACAGGATATGTCTAATGTTACTGCAAAATACATATTCATTTAATCATATTAATGTTACAATAACTAAGAATTAATCACACCAAACATTTAATTGATTAATTTATATACGTACAGACATTAAAACTGTATGTATAATTGTTTGTTCATTACTATACTTTTAATCTATTATCTACGAGCTGGTGTCATCTAATTCACTTTTTCTCTACTACTGTTTCCTTATCGCCCAATTACTATTATTATTATTGATTTTTTTTATTTAGAGAACATACTTTTTACTGTTTTATAATATGTGTAGATTGTACGAAATTAACAACAACATTTACACGCACACGCACACGCACACGCACACGCACACGCACACGCACACGCACACGCACACGC
>JAFELO010000685.1:57245-68851 GCA_017140195.1 Eumaeus atala | reverse complement strand
CTGCCCTGCCTCGCCTTGATCTGGCGGGCGTACTCGGGCTCGAACCCCAGGTGTTCAAGCTCCTCCATAATGTCTTTGGGGTCTGTGTTTTCCAGCAGACCCCTGATCGCTACTTTTATACTCCGCGCCTTCGGGAGGGAGTACGAGAACCAGCTGAGTCCCTCTGTCGCCTCGAGGTCGCACGGGTACCTCTGCACAGTTCGGAGCTCGGCCTCGCTCTTAGGCGAGAAACGCGGGGTGCGTTGCCGAGGGGCTTGGCATTCGGGCTGTGGCCGAGTAGTTGCCGCAGCTTGCCGAAATGTTGTACCCAGTTGGGCAACACCTCGACGACGAGCGGCGGGTACCTGGCCTCACCCTTTTTTTGCGCGTCTGCGCTGGCCGGCGCTGGCCCGGCGCCACTGGAATGCGCAGTTAGCGCGTTCGGGGCCGGCGCCGCCGTCGCTTCGGCGAACGTGAGAGTGCGAGCGGGACGGGGAGAGTCCCCGTCTCTCTTCCTCTCCAGCATTTTTTTGGACGGCGACAAGGTAGGTGACAATGCACTTACCTCCTGCTCCCTTGGTCTCTTGTGAGGGACCCTCGTCTCCTCACGTGTCTGCGGGTTCGGCGACGTCTCCTCCGCCGACTCCGCTATGCAGTCGCTCTCGTCGACTGCCGCTTCCGATGTGGTCGAGGACTGCAAAGCGCTGTCCAGCTCCATCTCGTCGCTGCTCATCGACTCCACGGAACTGCTGCAGCTTCTTCGCCTCCTCGGGCTTGTTGGTGGCGATGATGTTGGGGACATGGTCCCCGTGCAGGGCTCGAGGGCCTGCACTGGAGTGTGGATTCTTCACCTACTTATCTTCAAAGTGGGCAGTCTGCGCGTGAACACTTCGGCGGCCTCACGGTCGCCGGGCGGTCCAGTTGGCGGTGATCTGCACCGAAACTTCAAAAACTTCTCTTCAGAGTGGTTCGTCACGCACTGCAGTTGCTTGCAGACTGAGCCGATCCGAATATGAAAATGTTTATAATAACAAATTTTATTATTATTATCATGGCCAGAGAGACCGCGGTGTCCCTCTCCCCCGGCTCTGACGTCGAGTAATATCTGTAGACTTACCCCATCTCGTTAGCATAGCCCTGTGCTAAGTACCGTAAGGACTTATGTCACATGTACTAGATCACGGAAACATAATTAATAAATTATTTTATAAATTTAATACATTTTATATATATATATATATATATATATATATATATACATAAACATACATGGCCTAGGCGGGATTCGAACCCGTGACCACTGGCGTTACACGCGGACTAAACGCCACGTTACCAATTGAGCCAGCCGGTCTCTCGTGCACGGTCTCAGCGCACGAAACGTGATAGTATAAAAGTGATCTTACATACAGAGACTACTGGAAAGTGAATGTTTACTAAAAATAAACAGCCATCTAGTATAGAAATGAGGCAAATAGTTTAAGAGCCGTCTCGGTATTTACAAACCTGGGCAAGCCGCGGACCTGATTAAACGTTCTTATTATCAGAAAAATACGATTTCAACTCATCTAAATGGATTTTAAAATATACTTTGAAGTGTATGTATTACATGTTCCCTCGTTAGTCTCTGTACATATTCGTAAAAGGAAAGCAAATACAGATGGAAAGCATATGTGAAAATTTGTTTTCTTTGGTGCTCTTGTAGATTATTTAGGTATTGTTTAGTGTATGCGATTATTCTTGATACTTTTGTTTTTTTTTTTTTTGTGGCTGCCAATATCATAATCAGATGTTATGCGTTGCTATGATGCACCAATCCCTTCCGGGGGACTTGGTTTTACACATACTGATAACATGTATTTATTTACGGTGATATAAGCCAGATTCATCATAACTAACACAATTACCCATACTATTCTTCGTAAATGATTTATTTGTAACTTTCGAGTAGGTTTACCTTTCTTTTTTAGATCATATATTTCTTTAGATAATGGATGAGTGGAACAAATTTTTAGTTTTCAAAGTTGATATTATGATATGTGTTATTGTACAAGATTTAAATGTAATCGACAAATAATGTATGTAATAATATTATGTATTAAAAATATTTTTTGTAGATCTGTGTGATATTTTCCGCTANNNTTTTTTGTTTATTTTTCAGTACTATGATTCGGTAGATATGATGCTGCATAGAAAATAACACTCATACTTTGTTTGTATTTTCAGACCTTTTTGGCGATTGCCGTACCAGTCGATATACCTGATAGGAACGTGTTCGTCTCATACAACTTCGAGGCAAACTATAGTGTCGTTACAAACATTACAGAAATAGATGAAGTGATATTTCCCAATTTACCGGTAAGTAAATAATAGGATAACTTTATTTTATAATCCCATTATTTTAAAGAGAAAACGAAACCTTTTAAGGTTCACTTTTTGTCCAATGTCAGCCTGTGAGAGACTTACAAACATTAAAATTGATAGGCTGAAAACGGGTTATTCAAAAATTCATGTTTTCTCTAAGTAATATTTCTTAAATTAAATTTTCTGAGTTAAATTATAGAAATGCTATAATTATTATTATGTAAGAAAAAGTGCTATGTTACATATGGACCCGAAGGGCCAACCGGACATCTCGCTCATACAATACCTCTGAAAAATGACATATTAGCTCTCGTGTTTCGTGATCTTTGTGAGTTTTCGGTGGCCCTTTATAGGGAAAGAGACAATACGTTTACGTAATATATGTGCCTAGAAATCTATAGTCATCAAAAGGATTCGTCTACCCGTTTGCCCCCTTATGCAAAAAAAATGTTTTTAAACACTCTTTTCTATAATATTATCATAGTACTGTGTTGTATTTCAGATAGTATCATCGCGTCACAGTCGCAGTATAACGCGGCAGCTCGCTTACACTGTACTAGAAACAAGTTTCAAAGAGTAAGTTACATGATACCTTCAATTATGTGCGGAGAATGTGACCAACTTTAATACTACAGTTTGTGTTTCACTAAAATGGAAACGGTGTTCGGAACTATTCGATAGAGCTCCTTGTAAATCATAGTGTCCGCCATTTTTGTTCAATTTGACGAGTTGCATTTGTGTTCACGGAATTGACATCTGAGTTTGGGTTTACATGCATCTGTATGCATGTGTGATGTGATTATCTTTGATATTCGTAGGTGATATTTTTTGTCCAACTACAGACGCTCATTAACACACAAAAAATGGTTGAACATGGGAGATGTTTGACCTTCAACTTGTTATTTAAGGCGTTAACATGGAGGCGAGACGTACCTCCCCGGTCGTGCAGGCTTGGCAGGCACTCAGCACCGAAGCCATTTTAGATACCGCACACGAGCTGCCCTCGAGGTCTGAATCGGTGATGAGGGAATCCGCGGGCTCTCTAGCTATGGTACTAATAGTTACAAGTAAATTAGCTAATGTAAACATTTCCGTATCGGTCACCTCTCCTACCAACTGGAGATCGGGCCACTTTTCGATCCCAAAACCAGTCTCGTTCTCAGACGAGCGTCGTGGCAATCCGATACGAAGCTGTATTGGGCTTCACTCACAGCACAGTTCAGGTTTGGAAAAATAAAACATTTTTAACACCTACGAACTAATAACGTAATGGATAGTAAGTAAACAATTTACATATGGCGGTACGAAGTACGGCCATCTTAGTTTTGGTCAGTGCAACCGCCGGATTAGCTGTCAGTCATAAACTACCATACGTAACGGACATCTGGGGAGAACCATTTCCATTTTTAGCTCTAACGTAAATGAAATTTTAGGCTTAGGTTTTACTGATGATTCTACTTATTTATTGTCTACTAGTGAATCGCCGCGACTTCCCCTGCGAATGACACGGGTTTGATACATTATTTTATGTTTTTGCGGAAACATTCATTTACGCGCTGCAATCCACAGGAGTACGTTCCTACACAGTAAACCAGTGTTGACCTAATACCCGCACCTATATCCGCGCAAAGGTTCTTAGGGAGGACCCAGCTGTGACAACTCAAGTACCCTGCTGACTCCAGTGGACTTTGAAGGAACAGGGACTTAACTGCCTCAGCTACATTACGATGCTCTCACATAGTGCTCTCACATAAGGCTTAGTGTATGATCGGATTGCTACATTGGCTACCACAGTTTTGTTATAGGTAGATGCCTGCCTCGTGGTGAAGTCCTGGATTCCAGCCCGGGTCAGTCCTGCGCCTGATTTCCCTCCGGTCGTGACGGATTACCAGGAGAATGAGGGAGGGAGTGCATTTGTACTTAAGCACACAACTTGTGCTCTATAATGTGTCCCGCACACTTTGCTGATATCTATAGAGATGACCACCGTGGCCGAATTTCATCTAGGATGACATTATTATTATCTGTTATAGGTAAAGGTTACTTTTTCAGAAACGGCATGAATGGTAAAGAATGCTTGCTGCGGAGCATATGCGAAGCCGCCGAGACGCCGCTCTATAATAATGGACTTATCGGAGATATCATGCACATAATATTCACGTGAGTGTGCTCATTAAATCCAAAGCCTTTTAGATGATGTTGTCACTGGAAATCGGATTAGGGGGGGGGCATCCCTTTTAATTAAATTTTTTTGTAAGAGGTAGTGCCTTTCTGCATCGCAGTGGAATTGGATTGGCACAACTGGGTAGGTACTTCTCGCTCACATGATATCGCCGTAAAGTGATAGCGATGCCATCGCGTTTCGTGCCGTCTGTGACTATCCGGTGGCCTACTAGAGAGAAGGACGAAAGGATAACCTCTTTCCTCCTCCAATAGGCCACGCATCTGCATTGTAATTATACGGATGTTCGTGGGCGTAGGTAGTCGTAAAATTGTGCGATTTCTCGTTTGCCTTTACTATACAAAAAAATATATATTAGGCACATTATTTAGGCAACATATATTTTTGTAGCATCGGAGGCAGTAGGGCCACTTGTAACTGAACACCAACACCCGTAGACATCCACAACACCATAGAATGGCAGATGCACTGCCGGCCCTTTAGAGATAGGTAAGTAGGCTCTTTACTTGAAGATCCCTAAGTCTTATCATTCCGGGAGTACCGAATAATATTTGTCTATATCTCGAGGCCTCACGGTAGCGACTGGGACTCTTCTGATTCTACATCATAACCTGACATCAAGACCTCTCCCAATGAGATTTTATAGTCAACAAAATTCCTTTTTCAGTCCCTCAGCATCTAAGGAGGAAGGTGGGATTGACGAGGAGTACTACAAAGCTGAAATGGATGGAACAAAGGGGGATTGCGACGCGTACCTGGCCATGTGCCCGATCAGCATCTTCGATATGATTACTAGGCTCGTCGAGATGAAACATTAAATCAGATGAATATATATTTTGATAGTCTTTCACTTACAGAGATTGTTTCACTTACAAATAGTGCCCAAAATTAGCTACACTTAAGGGTTTAACCGGTTATTACTAAAATGACAACTATCTATGTAGTAAGTGTAGTGCCATGCTGCATTACAGCATAATTGGTCCGGCACAACCTGTGAAGTACCTCTCGCTAACATTAAATACCGGCATGAAGGGACGTCTTTGGTGTCGCGGTTCTTTTATAGCATAAGAGGCAAACGATCAGTTGGGCCACTTTCAGGTGATCACCAACGCCCATAGCCATCCGCAACACCACAGGACTCGCATCTGGCGTTGCCGGTCTTTTAGGCTCCTTTCTTGGAGATCACGAGGCCATGTCGGTCCGGGAATACCAAAAGAGGTAGCTGGTTCCATAAAGTAGATATTACTCCGTACAATTCCACGGAACACTCCCCGCGATAGTAGAATATGCACAGGGAACTGACATTTCTATTCAAGGAGAGGAACTCTACTTGCCTTACGTCGACAAGGCGAGTAGAGTTCTTTCGTCATTCGGAGTAGAATTGTATGCATACAGACAGCCCGGGAGATCTCCACCGCCTGATGCATCATGAGCCAACGAGTCGTCACACCTTCGCAGTGATGGTAAGCCTTGAAAAGAGACCAGAATACACTAGTACCCGAAAGAAGGCCTATATGCTCCAGCTTTGGAGGGACTATATGCAGAATTGTACCCCTTTTCTAATGTGTTAGTAGTAATATCCTGAGGAGAGTAGTTATATGCCGTATTACCTAGACCCGATAGCACTTCTACTTACGGCGTAAACAGCAATGGCGTCGGGATTATCAAACGAGAAGAGGATTTGCTTGCATGGGTAGGTTGCAAAGAACATACGCATCCCGTCCCAATCTGTGTTTAGTACCAGACAGAATATGGGGCCCTAATTTGCGTCTAACGGGTACAGCACTCCGTATCACGTAATGGTCCAACGATCCTGGAGGAGTGTCGACGGCAACCAGGTAGCTGCCTGGATAGGAAGTCAACAAAAGTTCCATCAGGGAAGGTGTATAATCTTCCACATCTGGTATTCGCCTGGGCGAGGTGGCCAGTATGTCAGACCATATGCCAAAGCGAAGCCATGAGAAGATGTTCCCGCATGATCGGTGGAGCGTAAACCAAGCCAATCGTCTTGGTGGGTGTTAAAATCACTAAGAATTACGACCTCTGCGATTAGAATACACTTGAGCTCGTAGTCAGTCTCCATTTCGATGTGTTCGATGAGTCGATTAGTTACGTCATTACCACCATGGGATCCATATAGGCACGCATAGACGTGAGGGTGATCTTCACTGTCTACGCAAAGCTAGAGGATGGAGAGATCCCAGTCTTCCAGAAAATAGAACTTCCTGTCTTAAAGTAGGAAGTATCAGTCGGAGAAGAAATCTGTGTTTTAATTTGAAGGACACAGACATCGTGGTGAGGGGCGACCTAGACTTCCAGAAAAGTTCAAAGTTTGGGGCTGGAGTTTCATTTAGGG
The DNA here is from genome assembly GCA_017140195.1 of Eumaeus atala. NCBI lineage: Eukaryota > Metazoa > Arthropoda > Insecta > Lepidoptera > Lycaenidae > Eumaeus > Eumaeus atala. Next base: position 61,973 of record JAFELO010000685.1, on the reverse strand, counting down.
ATTCTCCGGCACCACAGATGTCAGTACCCTCCTGGGGTTTTATTGGCTATGCTACCGTGAAGTATGGAGGTATTTTTGGGCGTACTGTAGCTCTCACGAACCATTCATAGCGCCATTGCTGTCACTTTACGTTGGTATTTAGAGAGAGTGTTACCTCCTCGGGCGCGCAGATACATTTTGGATCCATACTAATAAGTAAAAATATGCAGCGTGGCATTACGTCCGTTTTGTGGGTAGCCGGAGGCCACACAAAACGGACGTAATGAAAAGAAGGCATAGTATAGTGAAAAGGAGGGCAACGCGTCTCCATAGTATTTATTTCGATGTTCATGAGGATCAGTTGTCTTAAAAAGTCTCTGATCGTTTGTTTGTCCCCCTATACTATAAAAATTGCACCTAAATGCCTGTTTTAACTTTGACATTTGACGAGCTGGCAACATCGCATAATGAATTTTAGTGTTTAGAAATAGATTATTTCAATATCGTAATGTAAAAATAATTTTGAACCATCATTTAATATTATAGTTTCAGTTTTCGATTATTTGCGTGTTTGTATATTTTCGAGTACTTTTAATTGGAGCGAAGTTCCTTATCGCACGTTGCGAAGGAGGTTAGACGAAAAAAAAATTTACGAAAAGTTGTGACAACGCCTTGTGCTACAGTGTAGTAAGCCGCGCGGTGTGCCCACGTTTCTCTTCGCATACGAAAAGTGCAAGCGAATTATTTTCGTTCCGTCTTTCCATTTTTGTTTGAACAGTTCAGTGTGTCGATGATTATTTTTGTGTTGTTAAGTTTATTCAGGTTTCTTGTACATAGTAAATAATAAAATAGTAGAAAATAATGACAATAACAAAAATAAGTATTACAATTCCTGCACTAATTAATCGAAAGATACTTCGTTCCATCCGGGTCCCCCTTTGACACCCACTCGTTGGTTTTTTTTTTAATTTCTAAAACGAAAATTTTCACAATTCGCATATTAACATATTTTCATTATAGACGACAGCCCCATTTTAGAAAGAATGAGTGATATTTCTTGAAATTATGATCATACGACCAACGGCTAGTCACCACTCAAACCCACACTAAGCTAGCGAAATTCGTAATTTATCAGATATTTATGTTCCATAATTGAGACCGGCGAAACGAGTGTTTAAAGAGGCCGTAAATAATGAACAAAAAAAGTCATAAAAAACGTTGAAATCTGTCAATATCGATCTTTAACAATAAAAAGGTATTTTATGTTTTTGATGAACAAAGAATGGTACACGTTTGAATTTGAAAACTGTCAAGAATGACAGAAGAATTAAGGACTATTCAATAATTTTTTTTTATTATGCGTCAACCTTTGTTAAATATCTTCGGAGTATTAAAAAAGAGTCCAGTTATAAATGTAATCAAATTGCTGAGATTTCATTAGCCACACAATAAATGTATCGATTTACTATGAAATCTCCCCTTTACTTCTGACAGAAAAAAATCGGTCTAGTAACAAAATACCGTAGACCGTTTACATATACCGTAGAAATAAATCAAATTAACATTTTAAACATTTCAGCACTAAGGTAATACTTGGACTAAAGGATAGAAATATTTTTCCGTGTAACAATATTAAAGGCAAGGCTATATAATATTTTACCACCATAGTTTAAGTGAATATGCAATATTAATAGCTGTCAGTGTATTAGACGATAGAGAATCAAATTCACCGATACCACGGCATGTTATGCATGTAGTAGTGAAAGTGGCTGACAAGTCAATAAGGTTTAAGGTCTCTGGGCAGGAAGTAAGATTCTTATCAAAAGCTGATAGTTACGAGTTGATAGTTACATTTGTACAATTTTACCTTTTTTATAGATACAAGATGGTTTCGTTGACAAAAATTAGACCATACGTCTCTCTTTCTTTTAGTGATACCTTGTTGTCAAAATTCAACCGGAAACACAAAATTATTATGTAAGTAATAAAGTCATTATTATTATTTACTTTAGTTTTGCAGCGTAAGGTGGCAAAAGAGCAGATTTCCTACGCCCATATAAACAACTGTTATCCAGATGTGCTGCCCTCCTTTGCTCTTTCCTTGCATTGGGACACCGGAAATTCACAAATTAGCAGTTCCTTTGCGGTATCATACAATCTAAATGTAGGTACCGCCTCGCCGCCCCAATTCGGTTGAAATGTAGCATGGCTCTTACCAAAAACAACGTTTTACGTGATTGGTGGAATCTAAATAGTCATGGAATTCTCACTTAGTGGAGACGTGTTAATGCGTAGCGGTCCTATTCTCATTTTATATCGCTTTGTTTAGTTCAGTTCTATAGTAACCGTGGACACAATGTGGAGGTGTACCTTTCTACTGTAAGTAATTTGAGTCTTTCTTTTTTTTTAATTATTATAGTACAAGAGAGCTAACGAGCAATCGGAGCCCTTTGACAACTACAGACGCTCGTATACATCAACAGTATTATCATGCAGTGCGTTACCAGCCAGAGGCTACTTACAAACCACTTAAAACGCGATTGCATGGCCTGATCGTACTGACGCAATGCAGCATGGCACTACCTCTATAATAATATTATAAAAATGAAAAATTTGTCTGGTATTGTCATATGTTTAGGAGACATTACGGATTAATAAATAATTACAATTGATAATTGGATTAACAAGTGATATTCGAAACACTTCAAAACGAAATCGATTATATATATGGAAATAATGTAACGCGACAGCTGCTAAAAGAACCCGAGATGTCATCAGATCAAAACACCCTGTTTTTCGAAAATAAATGTTTATATATCCTTCATCAAAATATTGCGGGATTATTAAATAAAACTGATGAACTCGCAATTCATTTGGATGAGCTTTTAATTAAAGCAATGGATATTGAAGTAATTTGTATAACTGAGCATTTTATAGAAATGTGACAAGAGAGATGCCATAATCGAAAAAATTACTCTCTTGCTTCAGTAGATATAATACCAAAAGGGGAGGAGCATGCATATTAGTGATAAAATATCTTGAATGGAGGGAAGTTGAAGAAATTCATGAACTCTCATTAACTAATATTATCGAACATTGTGCTGCAAAATTAATTATAGGTTGCTAGTTGTATGTATTTATAGAATTCCAACTAAAATAATTTAAACGCTTTTTACTATAAAGTAGAGAAAATTTTGACATATTATTCCAGATTAAAATTGAGTAATATTGTTATTGCTGGCGACTTTAATGTAGATGTATTGAAAACTAACAATACTACTTCAAACTTTAAATACTGTTAAGTCATAATATGAAACTTGTCATAAAAAAAGCCAAGCAAAGCAAGCAAATCCTGTATCGATAATTTTATACATGTCTATAAATGTATTTGCGGGACTGAGGTGTTGGAACTTGGGCTATCTGATCACACGGCGCAAATAATAAAATTACGTGTAAAAAATATTGAAAATAAAACATTAGCGTAAATATATAAGAGGAAAGTATTTCAAAGTTTAAGGAGTGCATAAAAAATTTGTCTTTTCAGAAATGTACGTATGTACTGATTCGCAGAAGCCTATCGGTATTTTTTTGAACAATTTAAATTATTCTATTATCTCTGTTACCCAAAAAGTTATGTGAAGATAAATGTCCTTAGTAAACAGAAATCGATATGACGTGGAATTAGGATCTGTAGTATAAGGAAAAGAAAAATGCTCTGAGACTTTACACTACACCCTAATCTAGGTAGTAAATTAAAATATGTTAGCTACTCTAAACAATTTAAAAAAAAATTAAACTCGCAAAGTGAGCTCAAAACAATAATGGAATATTAACATATAATACTAAATCTATAACAATGTGGGAAATAGTTAATAAAACACGTCTAAGCATACCAGAAGAGCCGATTTTTATAATTAAAAATAATAATAAAGAATATATAACAGATCCAACAGAAATTGCAAACTGATTTAATAATTATTTTGTTCATAAAATAAAGCCCATCCCAGGGACATACAACAATCATGTAAAAGTCAATAATTTACATCGTCATAATGGGTCGATGTCATATCCCAGCTCTATGTCTGCCACATGATATATATAAAATAATAAAAAATCTGAAGAACACAAATAGTGTTGGATATGATTTAATTGCAACACAAACAATAAAAGCAGTAAATGGATATATATGTGGTCATCTTAGTTATTTACTTAAGTTATGTATATCAACGGGAACGTTCCCTCGTGATCTTAAATTAACTATAGTAAAACGTCTTTTTAAAAACGGCTGTCGAGAGTCAGTGGAGTCGTATAGACCTATTTCACTCATATCTATTTTTTAAAAGACATTTGAAAAGTACTTACATGGCGAAACTAGTTTCTATCTAGAAAACAGTAATATTTTGTGTAAATAACAGAAGGGCTTCCTTAAAAATAAAAATATGAACATGGCAATATTTGAATTTTTGAAAAATATTATGTGACAGGTAGACAAAAGGAGTCCGGTATGTGCTATTTTCTGTGATATGACACAAGCCTTTGATTATGTGGAACGTAACTTTTTGCAGAAAAAACTTGAAGCGTGTGGTATAAGAGGCACAGTCCTCCAAGTAATATGTTCTTATCTAGAAAATAGGCGTCAAATCACTGAAATAAGCCGAATAAGTGATAGGACAAATAAAATTGAAATAACGCATCTAGAGCGGTATATTGAGTATGGAGTCCCGCGTTTTTTTTTTTTTTTTTTTTTTT
>JAFELO010000685.1:27845-57208 GCA_017140195.1 Eumaeus atala | reverse complement strand
TATGATCATCGGCAAAATCTGATAATGTTGTCCCATGTTTGTTGTTGTGCCTGCTGCCCCAGTTTTTGTGGTGGGCGTTCAGGTCCCCGGCCAGAATGACAGGGCCAGAATGAGTCCCGCGTATTAGGGCCCTTGCTATTTATTATTTATATTAATGACTTGCCGAACGCGTTAATGCAATCTATGACATTATTTGCTAATGATTTTACAATAACAATAAACTGCAATGACATTAATTTTTATGAAACTGGCATATGTAATTCTTTAAAATTTACAATTGCATGGTCTAATAATAATAATTTAAAAATAAATTTGAAAAATACAAATATAATGCATTTTAGTCCAAGGACACAAGAACGACTTAAGTCAGACCTGATACACAATAATGATAAAATAGACCACGTAGATTCTATGCGATTCTTAGGGTTGTCGATAGATACAAATGTAAATGGGAAAATTTACATTCAAGAGCTTAGTAAGAAAATCAGTAGCTCAACTTATGCTCTACACAAATTGTCTATGACCTTCAATACCGCTACATTAATCTCTGCATATACTGCATGGCATAATCGAACCTTTACTTAGATATGGTATAATTTTCTGGGGTAATTCCACGGATAAAAAGTTAATATTTAAAGTACAAAATCGGTGTCTACGATCAATATTCGGTATTAAAATGACAGATAGTCGCAAGCCATTATTCAGAGAATACAAAATTCTAACACGTCCGTCACTGTATCTGCTTGAAGTAGTTGTATTTGTAAAAAACAATGCTTACCTATTTTCAAGAATGTCTAACTATGTTCCACGGAATAGACGTAATGAGATACTTTGCCTACAATCTTGCAAAACTAAGCTAATGGCGAATATTTTGTATGAGTCCCAATTTATAATAAGTTACCAAACAATTTAAAGGAGCTAAATGCCAATCTATTCAAAATAAAATTTAAAAATATTTGAATTGACAAATGTTATTACGATATAAATGACTATCTTGTTGACAATTTTAATATTTTATTTTATTTCAATTGTGGCCATATTTAATTCATTGAATATTTTGGTTTAAAATTTTTTTTTTTTTTCAATTGTATGACATCAGGATAAAGAAGTTGATAACTGTCGAATTTCAATAGTAAAGTTAGATGTTTATATCGTTAATTTCCACACTAGTAATAGTATGACATGCTGATACTTATCTAAATAAAATATTATTACCACCCTGTAAACATGTGTTATGCAAATAAATTTTTTACCTTTATCTTTATCTTATCTAGTTCGAACACGCTTATCTCCTAAACCAATTGGATCTGCCTTTGACTTATTTATCAAGAAAAGTATATGCTATGATTGGTAGGAGTAGAGTTAGTTACACAAGTGATACTGCAGTTCACTGATGGTCTTGTAGCCACTGGTCTACATATCTGTCACGTTGTCGAGTGATAACCATGTTCAACCCCAGTCGTGAGGTCTCGGACTCAACTTCCAGGTCGGACCAAATATCAGATTTTTACAATTTCTAATAACAAAAGTCCGAAGTCAGGAAGTTGACGGTCAGAAAGCCACGGGGTCACCTTACAGTCACGAAGTAAACCCGTGACTCTTGAAAGTCCTTCAAGCCGTCGGTCGTGCGCCTGATTTCCTCCGGTCGTGTGAATTACCCTCCCATCAGAATAGAAGGGGCATACTTCCGGGTCGGGCAACAAAGTGTTTTGGGGATATTCCAATTTCTAATAACAATCCGGTGTCAGAAAGTTGGCGATGTTACAACCCCCGTAAAACATTTCAAGCCGTCATACCTTCGCCAGAATTCTCTCCGGTCGTGTCTGATTGCGGTCCCATCAGAATAGGAAAATGAGGCAATAGAGAGTACACTCGTGCCTGCGCAGTTGGCTAGTCTGTATACAGATGGTTGTCCCGAAATTCGGCTTACACGGTAACATTATTATTATTATTATTATTATTATTATTATTAGAGGTATACTATTTTCATCATCATCATTATCAGCCCTTATCGCTCCACTGCTGGACGCAGGCCTCTCTCAATAAACGCCAAGACGATCGACGGCTACTCGCATCCATCCCGGACCGGCTACTGCACGGAGATCGTCTTCCCATCTGGTGAACGGTCAACAAACACTTCGTTTTCCTAAACGCGGCCTCCAGAATCTTACTGGCCCATCTACCATCTGTTCTTCTGAGTGTGTGGCCAGCCCATTGCCAATTGAGAGGTATACTATGGTATAATAAAATCTAGTGTTACAGACACCTTCCAAAGGGCTTCAACGTTTTTTGAATGTAATAATTAATCGGTCGTACGGTATAAGCATTCCGGACAAGCTAGACTTATTGAAGCTTCAGCTCTAATCGGAATTGTTAACCCTTGAGCAGTATCGAAGCTTGCTGTGAGGCTACCTGGGGGTTTCAAAACCTGTAGGAGGCTAATGAGTGTTGTGTTCAGAGGCCCGCGGGCGCCTGCTCTAGTAACAGTCGGAAATATTATATGAGAAATGAACTCTCGATTTCCGCCGTCTCGCCTTCGGGGCTTGCAAAGTATAGATGGGCTACCTCGTTATATCACTTACCTCTATTTAGCTTAACCTTATTTCATCCACTATGTATGAGAAAAAAGATGAGAGAAATAATATAAACTTGCACCCCTCTCTCTTTCTCTTGCTCTCTCTCTCTCTCTCTCTCTCTCTCTCTCGTCTAGGGACAGTAACTGTAGGCAGTAATAAAAATAAACCACGTCATCATCATCACCGATATACTATTATTAATGACAGACAATTTAAGCCGGTAATGATGTAATATAATTTGCATGGTTTTGCTAAGGCCATGTCTACCTTCACTTGCAATCTCCCTCTACTTCAGTTGGTCTCGTGTTTGTAACGCTTACATGCATTTGCCAGTTCACTCCTGAATAATATAACTAAAAAAATGTTTTCAGGTTACTACTCCAATCAACGTTAAGATCGCACGCTCTTATATTTCCACGCACCACCTTATATGGGGTAAGTTTATACCAATAGATAGATATAGGACAAAAAAAACACCGCAAGACTGATTTTTAAGGGGTTTTTTTTTATCAAACCGGAGAACACAATTAAACACCATCAGCGACCCGGGGTTGGGTCCGGTGGTGTGTGGGGGTAAGACCGTATTACAGAGTTGAATACCCACTAAAACTACCACGAATATCGTCAGTGTCGCCTTTGGTGAGGTGCCCCGGAAATATAAATCATCGGGCCTCCTTGATGGTTTATCCGTGCCCTTAAGGGATGGACGCTACCTTCATAGTCAGATTATCCCGCACCACATATCGACCCCACCAACTTTGGGACAATGCAATGAGATGAGGTTCCGATTGGCGCTTCTTGCTCCGATTTTTGTCTCCTCTTCTTAGACAAAGAACAGCCCCCACGGTTAGATTAGCTTCGCCTAACTTTACCCCAGGCTACTGAGCCCTACAGCCACGATAAGGCTTGAACCCTGGTGGGGTTGTATAGTATTATAATCATCTTATCTTATCTCACCACGGTTGTCTAGCCCTGAGCTAGGTACTGTAAGGACTCGTATTACAGGCCCTATACAACGGAAATATATTTAATATCTTCATAAATGTAAAAAAAAAATTAGGATTAGAAATACATATAATACATATACAAACATCCATGGCCCAGGTGGCATTCAAATCCGCGACCTCTAGCGTAACACGCGGACTAACCGCCATGTTATCTACTGTGGCTCAGTTGGTCATCAATATATTTTGAAGCCGAATCGGACACGCATGACTGGTAGGTTATGTAATGTCGCTGCAAAGTGATGATGTCGCATGAGCTGGGTACGTTTCTCTGTAAGGCAGCTCAGTATAGGAATTATGCAGATTTTTAAACCTTTGTTTTGTTGTAACTATAAGGCAGCAACTGCACATTTTCCCCCGTACACTATTACAAAAAAGCAATAATTAATCAATGTTTTTTGATTCATGATTCTTCCGTTACTGAGTGACTCATTGACTGACTGACAGACAGACCACGCACAGCCTAGAGGCTTTAAATTTGGGACATGGTTCCATTCATACCACTAGAGCACTAGAAGAGAATTTTTACTAGTTAGTTTAATTAACCCTAAGGTGGTGAAACAGAAGTATATAATATAAAATTACACCACATTACACGGGCGAAACCGCGGGTCGCTGCCTGTATTTACATACGTGTCTTATGCTCACTGAAATGGCCCATAGGTGGATATTTACCGCAATTATAGTTTTATATACACAAAAAAATCAATACTCATGGTATATATAATCAAAACATTTTGATACGCCACGCTACGTCGCATGGAACCAGAATTTAATGATAATAAATACTTAAACCTACTTGCCTACTTTATCGTTCAATATTCTTGCGAGCCAAAGTCAGTATTAAATATAAACTCGAGTAGTTGAGCGCAGGGCAGCTTCCTATTACACGGGAAAGTCTCTAATTTAATATTCAAATCTTTTTCTACGTTTCCTTCAGTACTTCGGATGAATTGCACTAGTAACGTTACTTGATTTTGAGACTTGATTTTTTTTTTTAGTATTTATGTTGTTATCGAATCCTACTTTTGACTTGATAACATCTGTATATTTAAAATATCAAAGTATGTAAATCGATATATCGTTTCGAATCATCGTCATGTTCCGAATCATCGTAATGTTCCGAATCATCGATTACGAACATTAGTTCCGAATCATCGTAACGTTTGGAATAGGCGGAGCCTGTGAGCGAGAGGGTGTATCATGTCATGCCTTTCACTCCATTGGCTTACAACGGTGGCAAGTCTCTCATATAGGCCCGGGCTCATACGAAGCGTAGCGAGCGGCCCTCAAACACCAACATATCTGCTATCACCAGGCTTAAACTCGCCCGCACCTTCAATTTATTAGTAGCGACCAGTCTCGCATAAGCACAATATCTCATTTCGAGAAAAGCATGTCATACCTTTTTTACAGTGTAGGGGAATAAACGAGCACTTACCCACCTCCACCCATGCTCGGAGGTGAGGTGAGAGGTGGGTAACCTCTCGGTATATGGAGCGAATTATCAGAGATGCACGGGGCTTTGCGCACCGGCTCTGTTCACTAACGTGCAATTCTTGACTCCCTACACATTATTTAAGTGCCCTCTCGTCACGTCACTCTCCCCTTTCAGGGGCCTGACACCACAAAGATAGAAGTTGTCATCGGCCTCGTCATTCCTGATTATCACGATGCAGCTACGTCGTTACCTATCCTTTCTCTACGCGTGCCATGCATGCGCTAATGTCCTCAATTGCCTAAAACTCTGTTCCGTTGCGGCCAAATCCTGGTGATAGGCTACGCCCACTGTCTTCCGTTCCATGCCGTTCAACATGATGTTTCGCTCTTTTTGGTACAATTACATGCTCACAGTGCATGTCCCTGGTTTCAGCTTCATGACCGCAAGGACATTAGGGCAGGTCACATAACGTCATTCTATGCAGGCGACCTCTAAAGCGCCCGTGCCCTGTCAATATCTGCGAAATAATATGCTAAGGTTCCACCCTTTGATATGCCAGACGTGTTGTAACTTCAGGAAAGAAGCTATACTGCTCCCTCCCATGTGTGTCGATGACACACGCAGCCCAGCGTGACTGCCAAGTGGAGATGACGTCTTCCCCGATATCGCTTTTCTTTCTTTTTCTTACACTCCCCTGCCCTTGAGCCCCACGCATTGCTCCTGCACGCGTCCCGCTCGAAGAACCTCCAAATCGGCAGGCAGAACGCCAGTCAGTACTGGTAACACCACACTGCTGCATGATCTATAGGCCTTCGACAATAAAATCAAAACTGGTCTTTGGGTGCGTAATGATGCACTACGTACAACATACAAGTGAGAGCGTCGACACCAAAGCGCTGGAGCATTTGTCAGGATTGCAACATAGGTTCCGTGGTACAGGGACCTAAGTGCCCGGTACTTCACACCCCACGTGGAGACACCCCACGTGAGCACTTCCCCAAAAAAAGCTGGCGGCCTACTCGCCCATCAAAACCGCATGCAGCGTAAAGGATCAAGCATCGTCTATGTGTACCCCAAGCACCTTGGTCATGGATACACTCGCGACTCCACTTTTAAAACGAACTTTAACTGTCATATTCTGTGACTTGGCTGAGGAAAATGTTAGCCTATTCCGGGTCCCCCAAACCCACAGACTGTTCAAGATCGTGGAACATTTCTGTTCGATAACGGCACGCGACGGTGCCTTGATCGCAAGCGTTAAATCTTCTGCGTATGCCACAAAATTTACATCCTCTGGTCTTGGCAATTTGAGGATATCGTCCAGGAGGACTTTCCATAGTGTAGGTCCACTACCGCACCCTGGGGGCATCCCATTGTGCAAACCTTCCAGAGCGTACAGTGGCCAGCTATGAAGCCAACATATCCGGTTACAGAAATAACTTACGAGAGTCTGATAGATATACGGAGAGATGCCGGTAGCTTTTGCTTTTAACAGTATCATTGGCCACCATGCATTACTGAAGGCTCCGGAGATGTCCAAAAGGACGAGCTGGACGTACTTATATGTGGCATTATCTACTATATCGAACACCGACTTTAATGCATAACAGTTTCGATGTGAATAAATGAACCTTTCTACGACTAACGACGCCCATGAACATCGGCATAATTACTATGCCGATGCGTTGCTCACCTTTTCACATCGCCCCCCCCCCCCGGTCACATTTAAGAGTATAGCATCTGCCTTCCAAAAATGTAGACCAACAAGATACAAATAATCATCATTATCATTAGCCCGACGGTGTCTACTGCTGGTCTTAGTCATCCCCCATAGAGCGCCACAGGTCACGGTCACGAGCCACAAAGAATGAATACATATTTGTATTGATAATGAAAACGCGTGCACTATAATTCACAAGTTGACAAGTATGCAAGCCAGAGAACTTTGACAACTACACCAAGAACTTTTACTATTCAACTCATTCTTTTCAGACTTTCCTCGCCATCTCCGTGCCAATAGATATTCCGGACAAGAATGTCTTTGTGGCCTACAACTTCGAGGCCAACTACGGTGTCACTACCAACATCACGGAAATAGACGAAGTTCTATTTCCAAACCTACCGGTAATTATAACTTATGATTGCGTAAGTTTATTTTGTTTCAAACCAAATGCCAGCCGCTGGTGCCAAAAACTCCGGGTGGAACAATTTCAATCTTGAGCTTCGATACATATCATAGACCATCTACTCCATTGACCACAATTTCTTTTTTTATAGAATAACTATGGCGATGGATTGCCCTCCTTGGCCAACCCTCTCCCCCCTCCCCATAGTGGGCCCCTGGCTACTCAAGAACCGCACGTAACGCGACACTGAAGATGTCACTTTACGGTGGTATTATGTGAGCGAGGGGATGTAGTGTAACGTTATGCGTGGCACTACCTCCTACTATGCAACATGGCACTACCTCTGCCCAAAAACTGTGCTCAACGATGCTGCTATAGTGTGGCAGTTCTGAACAAAAATTAGACTGGACCACTGACTCGAGAAGATGTACAAGTAGGTTCTCATTGTAGTGCGACTTTTAAAATAAACTTTCTATGTTTATATAGGGGCTACTTGTCATGTGTCACCACGCGAACAAAGAAGTATAGGTTAGGACAGAGGATACAAGAAGAATTTCATTTAGATTATTAAATTTTGCGGTGCGTTTCTTTCGTGTTGGATGTTATTTACTAGATTTACAATTATTGATCAATGATTTGAACAAATTAAGTATCACAACTTTAATGAGTTTGAAGTCTACGAGACAAGTTATAAATATCGATATACTTTAATCTAATTTCAGCTTAAATTAGGCCAAAAGTATAATATGGTTAAAGTCTATCCTAACTTTAATTAATCGCCTCTGTGGTGTAACGGTGCGGGTCTCGCCCGTTTAGACCGTTGGCCGCGTGGGATCCAGGGTTCGATCCCCAGGTAGGGCATCTGTTGTTAAATATTTCTCAGATTATTCTGAGCACACATTACATTGTCTGGGATTGGAATGTGCCCGAAGTGGCCATAGGCTTTGCCACCTATGACATCATGGGCCTCAGTACTTTGACTAATCGTGGGTGTGCTAGTATATCTACTGGACTCACGATTTATGGATGTACTAGCACACCTCTGCCTACCTCTTCGGGGTTAACTTGCGTGGATGTACTTTTACTTTAATTTGGAACACATTTGGCGAGGACGTTTTTTGTTGTGGATTGTGTACTCTATTGATTGTTTGTCGTTTTACTTGTGAGTTTTGTCATTATAGATAATTTCTTCACGCCAAAGCCGAAGTGTAACAAGACAGCTGGCGTATACAGTACTGGAAACAAAATTCGAACAGTAAGTCATTAGAAATATAAATAGACAAAGTCAGTAGACGTCGTGATAGCGAAGAGCACTTACACAGTCGTGCTGGTATGGATAAACTGAAATTCGACAACAGTAGCAAACTGCTTGCCACTAAGTTTAAATATGATTTTTTTTTATAAATTAATTGTTTAAATATATTTTATGAAGTTACATCTATTTAAATTAAACTATTTTTACGGATTTTATCGCGGTTTATTTAATTATCTAAATAGCCCAACCAACCTTTCAGAAGCTTTACAGCAACCACGGTCACGGGTGGAAACGTCAAGTTAGTTAAATAATTAAATAAACCGCGATGAAATCCGTAAAAGTAGTTTTATTATAATGAGTAACATACGCGTAAACTTAAGACATCAACAGGTTACATCTATATCACACTGTGATCCATAGTCGTCTATAGCTACGAAATTTAGATATTGAGATCTTTCACACACGAAACGCGACCGTTTAGCCGTCGTGGCTATATATCATAGTTGGTATGTACCATCTATATAGTCTTTGTACTGTCTATATAGTTTTTTATATAGTACAGCGGGCAAATGAGAATCGGAACCTTTTGACGACTACCGATGCCTACAGATATCCGCATCATTGTCATGCAGATGTATTGCCCCCCCCCCTTTTTTTCACCCTCCTCTCCTCAAATGGATGAGTAGTTAGTTGTATAGTAATTTGTAGGGGGTTAAAGAGAAAACTGTGCATTTTGGTGACTATCGACATCCATATAATTTTTGGCCAGATGTATTCCCCTTCCCTTGAGCCACCAGCAAGTCACAAACATTTTAAGACCCTTTGATAGTTTTAGTAAGAGGTAGTGCAATGCTGCATTACAGCGGAATTCGGCCGGCACGACCGGGGTATCTCTCGCTCACTTGGTACCGTCGTATCGCTCACGAGAGTAGTCGGAGGCCCATTGGGGGGAGGCGAAAAACAGAGCAATGCAGCGGCATGCTAATTATGCTGATGTTCATGGGCGTCGGTAGTCGTACAAGAGCTCCGATGGTGCGTCTGTCCCTTTATATTATAAGAAAAAACTTTCGTGTGATCGAGACCCACCTGTTCCGGGAGGTGTCCCAAGCCCCCCAATTTAGCTGCAATTTAGTAATTTACCTGTTGGATAAGAATTCGCATTTAATGTTACATTGAGTGGCTGTACTTTCGCGCTTAGAGGGATTTTGTGGGAGTTCATTGTCATTAGGCAGGTCCCCTGATGGGGCTAGCAGATAGGCGAAACTTGTTTTGCAGACTTTCATGAGTATCGATAAACCTCTAAAAGGACTCCATCGTCCGTATGCTTTAAAAACGATGACGGAAACAATAATGTTTTATATAAAATTTTCAGGCATGGCATGGATGGGAGGCAATGCATGCTACGCAATATATGCGAAGCAGCTGAAACTCCGCTGTATCACAATGGTCTCCTAGGACATTTAATGCATGTTATCTTCACGTAAGTTTTTCCGTATAAACAAAGGAGGACAAACAAGTAGTTTGAGCATTTTAATAACGTTCATTAAACATCCACACAATTGTTACGCAGATGCGTGTCCCTATACCCTCCTCCTCTAACGGCGGCAGCACAGCTGTTACTTTATGGCGGTATCATTTGAGTGGAAACTTTTTTTTAATATAATGACGTCCGTAGACATTCCGACAAATGTTATGCAGAAGCGACATGTCCACCTGCTCCTATAAGCCAGTATAAATTCTAAAACGTCAATAAACGCAACAGTTGTCATTTTACGGCTGCATCGTGTGAGCGAGAGGTACCTCCACGGTCGTGTCGGCCCAATTCCGCTGCAATGCAGCATGACACAAATATAAGAAAAGTACTATATAAAAACTTTCCCATACATAACATTAGCATAGCATAACGTATAGCCTACTAATTTTAAAACACATCGCACGTCAAAATCTTGCGATATTAAAGATATTGATAAGTTCGGCCTAATTAAACTGGAATTTTAATAACTTTAATACTTATGTTAAATTTTAATTAGGAGGAGGAGGTAGTGACTACATCATCCTATGCAGCGTAGTTGGGCCGGCACGACCGGGGAGGTATCTCTCGCTCACATAATACCACCGTAAAGTGTCATCATCAAAGTCGCGTTTCGTATGGTTTGTGAATATCCGGTGGCCCATTGAGAGATGGGAGGAGGGTAACGCGTCGGAATAGTGATTATGTGTACGTTCCTATTGATAGAGGCTCCGATTGCTCGTTTGCCCCCTATTCTATAAAAAATGGTAATTATTTTGATAAATGGTACCATTACTATTTCTGTTTCCTTACAGACCATCAGCATCACAAGAAGAAGGCATAGAAGATGTGTATTACGAAGCTGAGGCCGCTGGGCTGAGGCGCGCTTGTCAGCAGTACCTACACCTGTGCCCTTTAAGCCTATTTGACATGATAACTATACTTGTTGAAAAAAATTAAAACTCTGGCATATAAATTGGAGCTATCTTTACTTTTATACTGTACATACTTCAAGATAATTCGTATTCCTGCCATCGTCAAGATCACGTTTTACGTATGTCGGTCCTTCTGTCTAAAATAGTATACATAATTAGGTAGACGCGTTAGAGGTTATAATTCTTTGGCGTAACAACATTTTTTTTTTTTAATATTCATTCATCTTTCGCCTTATTCTACATTTGTAGAAAAAAACGACGTTGACAACAGTCAAAAGTTACTTAATAAAATGTTTTATTATCTCATATTAAGTAAGTTTCTAAGTGCTAACTACAGGGTGTCGGTTTTTCGTGACAGTATAAAAAATTACCTCATCGTTGTTCGTTATCGTGTTATCGGAGATATAACTTCAAATACCTTATATTCTCTAGTTCTGCGAGATACTATGATACCAGAACCAAGACTTGGTTAGCGTTTGTAAGAGGTGCCATTGCTGTCTTGCTGTCTTGCTAAGGGTAGACGAGTGACCTATGGTTTGTTAGAGTCCGATGCCGCAACGGGCTACAAGGCAAATGCAGAAAATTAGGGTAGCAGACACTTCTAACGCGTGTACTATGTACACTTTTTTTTGTAGGACGTTAAACGGAATACGCCGGCAACGCAGACGCAATACCCTGTTGTTGCGGATACCTGTAGTCGTGATCACTGACATGCAGATTTGACTGCTCTTTTACCCCAAACGCTGTAAAATACTATTTTGATAGACAGACTATTCCTAAATAATCAAATATATCACATCCCGTTAAGCACCTCTTAACTTGGTGATTAGGATGTTATTAACTGATTATGGCGTGACGAGCAATTTTATTACCAACGAAAGATAATGTTATTTAATTGCAGTAGTTAATGCTCCCTCAGCATTTATACAGTGCTTTCCATGGCTGCGACTTTAGAGGCAACCGAAAAGAATTTGTTGGGCAATGGTTCTCGTGTCGTATTTTACTTATATGAAAGTACATGTTTAGAGGCGTTAACAATTGTTACAGACAATAATATTTAGATTGGCACAAATATACACAACTGTAGGTAAAGAAACTGCAACAACTTATAAAATGACTTTGGTGCAATCGATCCATAAAAAAGGTGAGCGGTCGACCAAAATTATGGAAACCACAATCAACTGTCAGCTCCTGCGTTTTTTAGAGAAACACCAAATCATTAGCGACCGACAATACGGTTTCCGTCAGGACGCTCGGCTGGCGACCTACTGACCTACTTAACGCACCGGTGGGAGAAGGCAGTTGACACCAAGGGGGAGGCACTGGCTGTTAGACTGGATATAGCGAAGGCTTTTGATCAGGTCTGGTATAAAGCGCTCCTTTCGAAGCTTCTATCTTACGGACTGCCTCGGAAACTATGCGACTGAATCACTAGTTTTTTGTCAGATCTCAGCATCAAGGTCGTTGTCTACGGTGCATGCTCGGACCTCGAATCTGTCAATGCTGGTGTTCAACAAGGGTGTGTTCTGTTTCCCACGCTGTTTCTTCAGCACATCAATGTTATGCTACAAACCAACGGCATTCATTGTTATGCGCATGACAGTATAGGTGATGTACTATACCGCACCAATATTTGCCGGGAAAACGTCACCAAGTATCGGAGCCAAAATATGTCTGAAGTGGAGTCTTTACTGACGAAAGCCACGGAATGGGCCTGACAAAATTTTGTCCAATTTAACCCCAAAAATACAGAACTTTGCGCGTTTACCGCTAAGAGACCCCCTTCTCCGTATCTCCACGCTTCGAAAATATCCCATAACGGCCTCAGCTAGTATCGGGATTCTTGTAGTCGACATATCGAGCAACGTTCAATTCCGCGGTCGTTTGGAGGCGAAGGCTAAATTTGCCTCCAAGAAGCTGGGTATGCTCAATAGGGCGAAGCATTACTTCACGCTCCATCATCGGCTACAATTATACAAGGCGCAAGTCTAACCGCATATGGAGTACTTGAGGTGGTGCCCCCAACTATCAACTCGCCCTATTTGACCTTATTCAACGTAGAGCGACTCCAATTGTTGACGACCATCGGTTGTTTCCGTGCAGCTTCATCCTTTGGCATTACGAAGAGATATTAGCCCGATCTGCATTTATTACCACATCTATAACGGGGAGTGTTCCGAGGAGTTGTTCGGATTAATACCAGCAGCGGAACTCAACTCTTTCGTTTTCAAGCGCAATTTCCTACCGTGTACAACTTCGATGTGGTACCAACTGCCACCGTCGGTAGTTCCGAACCGATACGATATGGGCTTCTTCAAGAAAAATACTCTCATCTTAAAGGACGGCAACGCGCCTGCACAACCTCGGGTCGTGTGGACGCCTATGTGCGGTGGCAGTTGAATATCTCCTATATAAAGAAAACGAGAAAACTGACACATATATGTACACATACATAGAAAACTGTAGAAACAGTTTTAAAAGGGCACAAACAGAAACTTTATAAGTGATACAGGTAAATCTGTAATCAATTGAATGTGCAACCCTTATAGTAATGTTACCGTCAGTATGGTGTTGAAAAAACAACAAAAAACACTATGGTCACAGTGACACTTTTATGAAGGTTACACAAAGCCACCGCTGATTATAGGCTAGTTAGTCTACTGCACCAATATCTGCAGGGCTATATAAGTCATGTTACTTGGCAACGGAATTAGGCTGGCACGACCAGGGAAGTCCCTCTTGCTCGCATCTTACCGCGAAGTGACAGCTGTACAGGTGAGTCCATCGCTAAGTGCAGATCTGTTAATTATTTCCTGCATGAATACCTGTTCTTTTTCAGGAGGGTCGGTCGACGGCATTCGGGGATTTTAGAGAGCTGCGTGCCCCACACAGCGGATCCCACCTAGGACCGGTGGCAGTGCGTAAAGCGTAAAGCACCTCGCGAAAACAGAAACAAAAATAGCCCTGCAATAAAAGAATGAAACCGAATTGGGCTGGCACGGCCGCTACGCACCTTTTGTTCACATGACCCTGTCACAGAGTGACAGCTGTGCGTATCAGGCGGTTTGTTAGTTTTTATTTCCGGTGACCCATTGAGGCGGAAGACGTCAGTAGTGCAATTTCATTACAGTTATATATGTGCCCCATCGTTATTGCAGTGGTCGGCTTGCCATTCCACTGCTGACTACAGACTAGTTGACATTAAACCAGCTGATCATAGCTTGACAATATAAGTATGCGAATGTGTGTGGGCGTCGTTCGTCATCAAAAGACTCCGACTACTCGTTTTTCCCTTACTTTGTAAAACGTTAATATCTGCATATGCAGATGCGTTGTCAGGTAGGGCAAGTCATATGCATAACCAGTAACCGTGCATACCTTAAGCCGTCGGTAGTCGCAATTGGCTACAACTTCTTGAAATAGCAACAAGATATAATTAAAAGTAAAAAGTTTTCATTTGAATAATGAACACCAGCATAATAATATTATATTTTAATAATTTCAGATACAATTTTAAAATTGCTTTAAGATTCACAGCCATACCTAATATCTCACAAATAGGTTAAGTGTCTGAATTAAATTTGATATTAGGTAAACACGTTAGTATGTGAAAGTCGTCTGCCTTGCATCTGATTTGGGCCGGCACGACCGGGGAGGTACCTCTCGCTCACATGACACCACCGTTGAGTGACAGCTATACTGTCGAGTTTCCTGTTTGAGAACACAGTGGCACATTGCAGAGAAGGATGAAAGGTGGGCAATGCATCTACATGACATAAATAATGTTGATGTCTATGGGCGTCGGTAGTTGACAAAGAGGCTTAGAATTCTCTTTTGCTATAAAATGATCGATACTATAAAAATGAATCCATACTATAAAAAAAATGTTTTTTTTATTTGTGCATTCTCGACTTCTAAATTAAAAAAAAATTTATGCTCTTTTACTTATATATATATTCATTACATTACTTTTTAATCTAAAACCATTCCGTATAATTTAATATATATTTAAATATGCACAAAATCACTACCATTACAAATTAAAGCTAAAAATATTCTCTTGCTTGAAAATATTGTTGCGCCCTATCTTAAAAAATCTAATTATAACCAAACAATACTATATTTTGTTTTTTTTTCGACCTACGGATTCTTTCCATAAGTTTACACAAAATCGTGTTTTCTTCGACTCGAATCAAAATGTCTTAAACAATACCAATAGTTTCAATATCTTTTGGATAGAAGAAGTTGTTCTTGCGCATCGGTATAGAGGATATTTGCTGGTCCACTGGAACTCTTGTGTCATAGAGTGATGGTGATTGGAAGATGATGCCAAAGGTCCCCACGAAGCACGCGATGGTGAACAGCCAGAGGAAGAAGCGATCCAGCACCATGGACATGAACTTCCAATCTTCTACCACCTGTTGAAGAACAAAATGTTTTATTGTTGTAATCTACTCGTATACCAATATTGCAAAGAGAAAAAAATATATGTTTCTTTGTTTATTGAATAGGCTTCGAAGTTGTGGGACCGTTTTGAAAATTCTTTTACCATTACAATACTACATAATCTGTGATGAACACAGGCTATATAACATGTATTATACATTTTGATCATTACAATACTGCATGATCTGTGATGAACATAGGCTATATAACATGTCCTATACATTTTATCATTACAATCCTACATGATCTGTGATGAAAACAGGCTATATAACATGTCCTGTACATTTGATCACTACAATCCTACATGATCTGTGATGAACATAGGCTATATAACATGTTCTATACATTTTGATCATTACAATACTGCATGATCTGTGATGAACATAGGCTATATAACATGTCCTATACATTTGATCATTACAATCCTACATGATCTGTGATGAACACAGGCTATATAACATGTTCTATACATTTTGATCATTACAATACTCATGATCTGTGATGAACATAGGCTATATAACATGTCCTATACATTTGATCGTTACAATCCTACATGATCTGTGATGAACACAGGCTATATAACATATTCTATACATTTTGATCATTACAATACTGCATGATCTGTGATAAACATAGACTATATAACATGTCCTGTACATTTGATCACTACAATCCTACATAATCTGTGATGAACACAGGCTATATAACATGTTCTATACATTTTTATCATTACAATACTGCATGATCTATGATGAACATAGGCTATATAACATGTCCTATACATTTGATCATTACAATCCTACATGATCTGTGATGAACACAGGCTATATAACATGTTCTATACATTTTGATCATTACAATACTGCATGATCTGTGATCAACATAGACTATATAACATGTCCTGTACATTTGATCACTACAATCCTACATGATCTGTGATTAACACAGGCTATATAACATATTCTATACATTTTAGTCAGCGAGAAAACTTCAACAGTAACCCAAGGTGTGAAAAAATATCAAAGTAAAACCCTATGTAGCTACAGAAATTATTGACAAGACAAGTTGTACCGTTGTTCTGTCATAAATTTAATTTGTTGTCATGATAACATGTAATGATGCTTACGCGGCTGTCCGTGCGAAGCCGGGACGGACTGCTAGTATATTATAATTTTAATAATACTGTAACAATTAAAAATAATAATATATTCCTTTTGAGTTTCGAATTGTTATTTTTTTTAAGATTGTTTATTTCTCTTCTTATTTTCGCGCCAATATATTGCAAAAAATGTAGTGGGGCTGTAACCGAATCTCTATAATTCCATTTCAGCAACTAAGTCTAGAACCAGTAATTTTTCAAACTCTCCATATGCATGGTTAAAGTATGGGGGCAGACAAGCTGTGGGACCCTTGTGACAGCTAGCGACGCCCATAGACATCAGCATAATTGTCATGCAGATGCATTGCCCTTCTTTCCTCTTCCCCTCTAGTGGATTACCGGCTACTCACAAGCCGCACGAAACGAGATGGCTAAACCGTCGCTTTACGGCGATGTCATGTGAGTGAGAGGTACTGGTCGTGTCCTAACCCCGTAGCAATGCTGCATGGCATGTCCTCTTACTAAACTAATCTTTCTCTTCGCAACAGTGTAGTGTTGTGTTCATTCTTTAATCGTACAAGGGTAATTGATATTGATGGAAAAGGTAAGTAATGTTGATGTGTGCTAAACTGAGTACATTTTTTCCTCGATATATTAATTTTCCTCGATATATAAAAACACCTAGTTGCTAGGGTTGATCTTCTTGAAGTAAAACTTCATTTCGCACGTTTGACTTGGGGAGAAAGGTGGTGAATGCGAAATGAGAGCTTTACGAAAACGAGGCCAACGGAGGTTACGAGGAAGATATAAGTAAGTGAAGATAGAAATAGAAACAGATGCGTTTCGTATGTGAATGTAACTTTTCTCTATTCATCCTGTAGCCAATTACGCAAAGTTAGGGGTTTTTAATTTTACTTCGGTCGCGTGGTGGATAGTAAATTCTTATTTTTTTTTATATATGCGAATCTACATTCACATCACGCAAAAACTACCGAATAAAATATGATGATTTCACTACTGTTTTCTCACTGGAAATGTAATTGAAAAAATTGGCCCATTCTATACAAATATACCTACTCCACAGAAAATGGAAAAAATAACTGATCAAAAAAAAACTAAACACAAAGCTGTTGTCCCAAACATAACTCTAATCTCGGGCAGGAGATTGTTTCATTACGCTTTGGCGTGGCTCAAAACAAACAAAGCCTTTCAACTCTTTATTGTTCCCAAGAAAGGGTACAATTAGGGTCTTTAACATAAACCGTGACGTCAGACTAAAGTGACAAGGTGGCTGAATAATTGCGGATTGTCCAATTTTTTTATTAACGTAATTGCAAAGTGTAACTCTCTAATGCTGCGCTTTATGAGTCCTACAATAAATAGGCCGTAGGCTCTGTATTACTCTTGATTTTGTTAAGGTGGTCAATAGCGAAAAACAATTTACTACTTATTATTGTCGTCTTCTTTTAGATTTCACAATCTCCTACTGTCAAGCCTTTGTATCCAGTGCCATCACAAGACACCATTGGTTAACGTCACTTGTACTTTTATTTTGTAAACAAAATTTACGTAATTATGTTACTCTCCGCTCTCTTGAAAGCCGCGCCATTTAGTTTATATACACAACGATTTAGTTCGTAATTCATCGCTGTACCACGATTGTCTGCAATGCAAGGATCGAAGCTTACTATGAAAGGAATATCCCAGATGTGCATACAATCTAGTCACACTACAATAGTCTCCCCAGGATAATTGGAAGGAAACCTATAAGTTACTTTGGTAAAAGAAACAACTGACTAATCGTTTTTCCTGCAAATTACTAATTCCTTAAGCTTTTTCTTGTGGATGATAAACTTTAACAGAAAAGAAACTTCAATAAATTACATAGAATTGAAAAGCATTACCGACTACTTAAAATATATTTATATGGTACTTACTATGAGCCTAACGATACCTTACGTCTTAGACCTCGTTTACACACATTTTTCACGATTGCAAATCGTACCTCCGCAGTGCAAGACGGCAGGTCAAATATCCTAACAAAATGTGGATGATTCGGATACAATTCACTTTGTCCGGGCACGCATTAAAAGCCTAACCATATCCGGCTTTATCTGGACGTCTGGCAACGCTAATTATACGAATGTATCCATTCGTGTACAACACAAAACCGCCGTGTTAACGTTTCATGAATAACAAAGTACTGGTGTAAATAAATTGTTAATTGAATTTATTTCAATTGTAGCCCTTACAAACTAGCCACAAAGATAATTGATATGATATGTTAAGATTGAATAGGCAGGAAGATTAGCTATGTGATGTTTCCTTGTTAAGATTACTAATGACACGTATTTTGAAATACAGTAAACCGATGGCTACTCTGTTGAGTAACCTATGGCCCTTTGCGGGAATAGGAGGAATGAGGGCAACGTGTCATATCACATATCCGGATTTAAGTGGACGTCGGTAGCCACTTTATGGCCGGAAGCAGATTTGGAAGTTCCATCAAAACGAACTTTCCAGTGTTTACACTGCAATAACAAACGGACTGATGGACAGAAATTAAAAATGTTTTGTTTAGGAATCAGTATCATAAAAGTATACTGGAAATTACCTGCTTATTTTGTAATACTAAATTCTCAGATTTCTCAGAGACAGTATCCTTCAATGTCATAATGAAAGTCAATACTACCAGTTCCTTCTATACTTTCATTTCCTACTTCATACTTATTGCAGTATCAAATCGCAAATCGATACACGGCCACGGATCCCCTGAAAATTTGGACATTCCGCGCAAATCCAGATACATGGCAACACTAATTCTTAATACTACTAACGCAAGCTAAAAGTAACGTATCTTATTGGCTTATAAGCTAGAAATATACCAGGATATATTGAGTGATGGTTAGAGAAGTTGTCTATTATAGTTGATGGAACGTATTATTACTCCTTGATGGAAATTGATGTTATATCTTTAGTAAATAATATCATTTTTATACTGGAAACATACGAATTCATTAATTAAGATTAGTATCTTAATTCATAGAGGAATAGTAATCTATTATTTAAATAATTTATTCAATAAATTAGCTGCTGACTAGTTCTATTAAGATCTTTTAAATAGTATTAGGGGGCAAATGAACAGTCGAAGTCGGTCGTTGTATACCCGCCCATTGACATCTACCTCGATATGCAGGCGTATTTCCCTTCCTCCGATGAGTCAACAAAACCAACGATTATTATAAAAAAAAAATATTTTCTTGTATTGTCATAAAAAGAGCAAGTGAATGAATGCATGAGTCAAGTGAGAACATAAAAAAAAGAATGTTTTACTCCAAGAAAAAGATATTTAATCAATCTTTGAGGCCCTACTATAAAATTCTTCAATTTTCAATAGTCCAACCCGGATCTAATTTGAATATATTCAGTGGCGGTTCACTCAAATCACAGGTTTATATAGAAGTTGGTGGACGCCGTCGTCCCGTAGGCGCTTGTGCAACTAGTGGCGCCATTCTTGGAAGGTCGAACCGTCCGGGTAGCGGTGGAGCGGAGGAACACCTCGGTGAGGGCCATACGTGCCGAAGTGCCACAGGGCAGTTGCCTATCCCCTTGCCTGTACGCGGCCTACACCAACGACATCCCCCCACTCAATGATCCTTCGAGAGAGGGTGAGGTGGATGTCATCCTCGCGCTGTTCGCCGACGACAGCACATACGTCACCTCGTCCCGAAAGCCAGAGCTCGCAACTGGGCGTATGCAGCGCATGCTGGACCGAAGATAAGACGACGGTATTAGGTCATGGATGTTTATGTACGTATTATATGTATTTCTATAATAAAAATCTTAAATATATGAGATTTTTTAAGTATATTGAAATATTAAATATATTTCCGTTGTCTAACGCCGGTAACACAAGTCCTTACCGTACTTCCATAGGACTGAGCTAACGTGGTGTGTTAAGTCCACAGATATCATTATCATTATTATTATTATTATTATTACTACTATTATTATAACTATATTAGCTTAATTTCCTTTATTTAGTATTAGGAGGTAAAAGTGCAGTTGCAGTCATTTGACTACCAAAACCCATAGCGTGCATAATTATCATGTAAATATATTGCTCCTTCTTTCATGCCCAACCCATTGAGCCTCAACTCTCAATCCTCAAAACCGCCGGATCACATCTCCCCAAATCGGAAACCCAAAAATCGCACGAAACACGACAGCATGATACCTTGAAGCTCTATCTTGGAGCGAGAGCTACCACATTCTCCCAAATTAGCTGCAAAACACCGTACAACATCCTACGACACATTGACTATAAGCATATCACCTATATACTCTATGTACGAGCCTAAAAGGGCACCCGCTGGACAAGCCATGGTTGTATGTCATCCCGTTCCCGTTCCTAGTTCCTAGTGGTGGATGAGAAGTTTAGTGGGTAGGGGAGCTGTCTACTAGCTCCCACCTTCCATATTTTCCCCACCCTAGGGACCTGCCTAAGAGAAGGCGCCCTAGCAAGAAAAAAAAGGTATACCGCGCTTTTCTAAGGTCCAATGCGCTGGTGTATGCATAAGATAATTCCCAGCTACTAATCCAACCAAATGGCTTTAAAATTTATTAACCCAACGGGTGCTATTTATATCTGCTTCAAAAATGAACTACGGTTATCTGTAAAACCGTTAAAACGTGTTCTGAATAATAATTTCGAGGCATGCTCTTGAAAGATTAGGGATCACTTTGGCATTCCGAATTGCGTTACGTGCTAGCTTAAGAAAGAATAAAAGTGTCCTTTCTAAAAGTGAAATAGAGGTCCTACTTATGTGCCTAGATGGAATCCTTAAGAGATGTGCGGATTTAAGAGCAAGATGAGTTTATAGGGATAACTTTGCTTCACGACTTTGATCAAAACTTGACGTTTTTGATATCTCTACGAATTCGTCAAGTGTTACATTAACATTTTTTATGTATTTTGAAAACAAGTATTTCTTTCTTATTGGTAATAAGTAGTGCCATGCCGCATTGCGGTTGAATTGGGCCCGCTCATAAGGAAAACCGTTAAAACGTGCCCTAAATAAAAATTCAGGACATACTTCTGATAGATTTGAGGTATTAGTCAACTTTCAGTTTCAAGCATTCCGAATTTATTCATTAAAGGAAGATATAATTCATGTTTTTTTTTTTTATATCTTTAAATATATTAAAATACATAAAATGTTGTGTACGTAAGTTTATAATTTCTTTGGTCTTTTAATTGATGCAAACCCGAAAAAAAATCTTAGATATTCTCTGGAAAAATAATGAATAATGCCAAAAAATAGACTCTCTAAAACAACGGCAGTATTTCTATTGTCGTTAGAAGATGTTTTCCCTACTCGTTTATCTATAAATAAACTCGGCCCAAAAAAAAACTAATTTAGCGCGTAGTATTTCCGACTTCCTGACTCGTTACTAGCCTCTTGAGACCGATTTGTTCGAAGCATCGCCGGGTACTCCATTAACAATATTAATCCTCTTAATGTTCACCAAATTATACCTTGCGAGCGCAGGGCCCGTAATTGTTGGGTCTTAAATTCAAATTAAAATATAATTTACATGACGACATTAATAATAAAGATCGTTACGCCTCATTGTACTCAGCGAGTTCAAATAGACTGCGGTCGCGGGTGTCGAAATAAGACCATTATTCAAAAAAGTTTTTTCAACTCGAAGTTCAGTTTGGCATGTATAATGAAGCTAAGCTTCCATTTGTTTCTGTAATAATGTTTGCTAAACGTCACACGTGAGCCGCTGTGGGGTTTGTGTTAAAATACGCGCGGCGAATGCCATAAACATCAGCATAACAGCCATGCAAATGCATTACCCCCTTCCCTCCTCTCGTCCGATGGACTCTCGGCTACTCATAAACTGCATGAAATTCGACAGCGCAGCCGTCATTTTACGGCGGTGTCATGTGAGCGAGATGCGTCTCCCCGGCTGTGTCGATTCCACTGCAATTCAACTAGGTATCACCCCTTACTAAAATTTTTATGTCATTATTTGATCTCTAGTAGACTTTTATTAGTAGACGCGTGGGAACGCATTTACGCGCCTTGACCGGCCCTAGGTGGAGTCCAGTAGTGTGTGGGGCTTGCGACACATTATAGTGCTAAATAACCACAAAGATACCGTGAGTACCATCAGTGCCGTCGTTTGTGAGTTGCCCCAAAACAACAAACCATTAGGACACCTCGACGGGTAGTCAGGCTTCTAAGGGACTGACGCCTCTTCCACAGAAGGTTCGCTCCGCACCACAGGACAACCCCACTAACTTTGGGACTGTGTGATGGGGTGAGGTTCCCATCCTTGGTAAAAAGCACCTCCTCCTGTTGCTCATTTGTTCTACTGAGCCCCAACGCCACGACAAGGCTTGAACCATGGCGGGGTACTTAAATAGCCCATAATAGGCTTTTTAGGCAAGAAACTGCGGAATAAGTAAGTAACTGTTGGAGCCTACTGTTCTTCACAACAAAATAACATCTATTACTTTCCTTTAACTTATGTCCCCAATGTGTCAAACGGACTCTCAAAAACCACACATCTTTAGTTTTAAATGTGCGAGAGGTCCCAATCGTGCCGGTCCTATTCGTCGATGCAATAAACATTAGGTTATTCCATTCCATTCCAGGTCCATTTGGGGGGGTTATTTGGCCCATTGTGGTGGGGATGATAGGAGGTCCACGCATCTGCGTAGCAATCTTTCGAATGTCCATGGCCATCGGCAGTCATCAAAAGGCTCCCACTGCTGGTATGCCCCTTATGCTATAAAAAAATCGTTATGATAAACAAGAGCATCTCAAAGTCCTGCCGAGGTGACCACTCCATTAACTGAGTAAACACAGACCGGAGCAAATGTAATTAGTCTGTCTCATTACTTGTTACGAGACGAAATCAGCAGATTCAAATTGCCGCTATCAATTCCACTTCCTCTGGGAATATCTTGCGGAGCTCTCACTTAAGCTCTTCAGGGTATACTTAAAACCGCGAACGCTGAGTCATGTGGAACAAATCTTTTGGCTTAATTTATTGAACACCAAATCACGTATTTGGACCAAACTAGGTAATACTGAGTTTTTTTCTGATATTTCTTAATTCCATTTGATTGACTTAATGATGGCGATGGGATGTCCCTTAGAGACAAATATGAGTAAACATAGCGTAATAGTCTAAAGTAAAGACAAGTAAATAGTGTTGATCTTTACTTAAGCTATTTGGGGTTTGCTTATAAGAACGAACTCCGAATCACGCGGAACAAAACGTTTGTTTCGATTTATTGAACTCAAAGTTTTTTCCCTGCTCTATGCTAACAGAAGTGTCCGGTGCATCTACAACGGACACGACCGGCGACGATCTGGGTGAATGCGACGATCTGGTTGCCACATAATTTAACAAAACTAATAAGATGTTGGTTTCATCGTTGTTTTTTTTTTTTTTTGGTTGGTTGGTTTTCATCGTTTTGTATTAGAAATCACGTTGTTGGTACTGGGATATTTATATTCGTTCTCTGGAAATTAAATATTAATAATTAAATTAAAAATTTATTATTTTATTAACTAAAGAACAGAGGAATATCTTGATTCACAGGGGTCTGGTAGACTTCAATTCCGGTAGGCCAGACTCGTCCCCTGTCATGTGCCAATGACCTTCTCTAGCTTAAGTACATTTTCTGAGTGCTTTTAGGTCTAAGGTAAGGAATTCGGTCTAATCCATGATTGGGTTTGGTTCCTCTTT
The DNA here is from genome assembly GCA_017140195.1 of Eumaeus atala. Lineage (NCBI taxonomy): Eukaryota > Metazoa > Arthropoda > Insecta > Lepidoptera > Lycaenidae > Eumaeus > Eumaeus atala. Next base: position 33,043 of record JAFELO010000685.1, on the reverse strand, counting down.
GAGTTACAGCACGTCGTTTTGTGTAAAAACGTGCCAGTTTTTGTACAAAACGACGACCTGTCAAATCCTCTTGATTAGATAGTCGACCCCGTTATTAAGCCCGAATAAGGCTAGGACAAAGGAGAAGAATAGAGGAATATTACATACAGACATTCGGTAAGTCAGATAATAGCACACACGATCGACTACGAACAGTCCGAACGACTCCTTCAGAGTAGGGACTAATTCCAATAGCATTCGCGATTTGTCTAGCTCAAATAATACCGCCGTTCTTTTAGGTATTTCGAGACTACCGCACGCGTGTTCTTTCACCCGTGTGTGGATGAAGTGGAGACGGCCCCCCCAGGCATAGGATCATGTTCACTCCATGAGCGCGAGCTGTCCCAGACGTCAGAGACGGAGGATGAGTGACCTCTCGGTCCCTCTCGCCATGATAATAATAATAAATAATTAGCTCACTCTCATATCGGGACGCATCTCTCCTATTTGCGGGAGAGAAGTCGGTCCCTCTTACGACTGCAAACCTGGTCTCGTCGTCAGACAAGCACTTATAGCAATCCTATGAAGCCGTATTGGGCTTTTCTTCTCTTCCGCAGCATACATTCAGGTCCGAAAAAAAGAATAGGATACTTTGCGGATACTTAAGTTCCTCTGGTGCACTTAAATCCTATGAGAATGCATATAGATTTCTATATTTCCTGCTGCAGCTTGCATAGCTTGTCGGATTTTAATGTATGAAGTTTCGTTAGATTCGTCTTGACGTGACATATTTTTTTATATTTTTTTATAACAGGGTGGCACACGAGCACTGGGACCCTTATGATAAACACCGACGCTGATATCATATAGTCATTTTCACCAACCCACCAATAGGCCACTGGTTACTCATAAATAGCACGAAACGCGACTGGGAAGCTATCAATTTACACCTGTATCATGTGAGCGAGATGTACCTCCCCGCCAGCTCAATTCATCTGCCATAAAGCACAGCCTTACCATTTATTATTAATGAAACACCAAAATATATTCAAAGTAATCGAGTTCCAATTTAATGTTAGGTTTTAGTCCGATATTCTATGGAATGGAAAAAACAAGAATACAATTTATGGAAATTCATTCAATTGTCGTGTGTCGCAAATTGATTCCAACTCAGTTTTTTGCAGATTTCTGCCATCACTGGTCTTCCGTTGGCACGATTTAATGAGATCACGAAATGAATACATGTTTAATGTTGAAGAATTGATAGGATAGGATGCACATAGTTTCATGACTTACGCATAAGAAGACAACAAAGGAGTTAATTAAAAAGATACAAAAACGTAGTTTAAGGTACATACTTATAATTCTTATTAACAAAAAAATTTGTCTCAGTAATAAAAAGAAGACAAGACAAGACAGTCACATATGTAGCAAGAATTTAAATGGAAAATAATCATCAACATTTATCGGCACGGACAGATCACAGATAAAAGTAATGTACTTAAAATATTTAATCATCGATAGATTTTTAGATTTAAATTAAATAGCACTAGTACTAAGCTTAAATGTCTCCTCCTTTTTGGTGTTATATTACTCACACTCTAAATGTATGTGTATTTTGCAGGTTTATTATCAGAGACGGAATATTGTTCCAGCGGTTGGAGGTTGCAAAACGAAAGCTACCTCTGAAGGCTGCTGAACAATGGCGTCATATGGCAAGCTGCTTTGCACGTTGGCGAGACACACGGACTCCCCAACGTCCAAATCAACATGCCGTGAAGATAACTGGGCTGTTCGTATTTCAAAACTCCGAATAGCAAGCAAGACAGATGAAGTTTGCGTCGGTGTTTCACTTTCAAAATTGAATGCTTTATAATAAAATTACTTTAACGGATTTTGTCGCGGTTTATTAAGTATTTTACGATCCCGAAGTTTAAGAAACTTTACAGCTACCACTGGTGAACTGAGATGACAGATGTTCGGAAGTCATAAGTTATTAACGCGGAAAGCACTTATTACCTTGCACTTCACAGTGTTACATTTGGATTTTGATTTACATATATAAAAAACATCCGCCCGGCTATTCAAAAACCACATAAAGCGCGACAGTATTACTTTTGAAGCGGTATACCAGCCCTGCCTCATACAAAAATGATGTGACATTACAATTTAATAATACAATGTGTTTTAGCTCATGAAGATTTTACTAAATTATTTATTTAATGATTGATTAAATAAATAATTTAGTAAAATCTTGCAGGTACATGTTATAATAATTATACGTTTTAATGTTTCTTTAGACAACTTAGAATGGTGTTTCTCCTCTGGAATATTCTAGAAGCCAGAATTATTCAGCAAACACTCATGGCTACGTTATACGTAGCGTACTAATGAATACAAATGTATAAAAACTGCAGTATAAATGTCTATTCATTAGTTAGTGTCGCATGGCATGTACGTACTATGTAGGGTTGTCATCGCTATATAAAAAAGCATGATTTGAAATTTGAAAAATATTCTGATGACCAGGTCAACACAAATATATATATATATATATATATATATATATATATATATATATCAGATACGGTACAGTAGGAATAATAGAATAGATGAATTATGCCTACACAAGATAAAATGAAGGAATTAACATACTGAAAAAAATGTGCAGAATTTATATGAATTTATAATAGCGCTTTAAAGCTCAGGATGCTGCTGGAACAGCAAGGATATGACGAAAGTAGGACATGTCCTGTGAAAACAGGACGCTTGACAACCCTAGTATAATAAAACATTCACTTGTTCATTACATCCCACCGCACCATGGGGATAATGCGTTCGCTGAATGAGTAGCTGAATGAGTAGATTCGTTATAATCCCTGTAATACAGAGTCATGCGGCGGTGTGTAGGCATATGAGTGTGCAGAAATGTTATCTAGCCAGCAATTAATCAGCGCCATCTGTTGAGCGTTTTTGTAATTACATTGATTGATACGTTCACAACTTCTGCGAGTTATAAGATCAGCGATGTCAGAAATTGTTTCTACAAATACGCTCATATCGGTGTTTATATTTTAACGGAATCAGATCAGGTACGACAACACATTTTCACGCCATTAATGGGGTGGGTAGTAAGGAACCAGCGCTATATGTTAACATAGCTCTCTTCATATCTCATAAGGAGGGCAACGCATCGGCATAGTAATTACGTGGATGTCCATAGGCGTCGGCAATCGTAAGATAGATAAAAACCTTATATGCTTAGAGAGCATTGATATATACTATTATATGTATATATATATCAATGCTCTCAAATGTCAACCTTGTATAATTTGACATTTGCTTATCTTTTATATGGTCGGTTTTGAGACGCTCACTATACATATTGATTTTTTTATAAATCTTTGTTTGAGAGGCAAAGAAACGATCTCTGAAGTAATAGGTTGTGTCATTGCTATATTGCTCTGCTACTTAACTTCCCTAATGGCACAATGTAGTCAGTGAGGTAAAGAAACCGTTTTAGGCAAATCATTTCTCTTTAAATCTCTTTTTGTTTTTCAAATTTGAGCTCAGATAAGAGTGACTGCTTAGAAGCCGTCTCTCGCTCCTTTTTAATATGTAATATAGGGGGATAAACGAGCTGTCAGGAGTCTCCTGATTGCAACCGACGCCCATGGATATACTTGCAGCGGATTCGCCGTATTTTCCCCCAGTGGTCCACCGCCTAATCATAAGCCGTTCAAAACGCGAACGGCGAATAGACGGCGGCATCATGTGAGCGAGAGGTACATCCCATGCCGGCTGCAATGCAGCTTAGCACTCCTACTAAAACTTGTATTGACTACATTACAATATAAATGTTTGCATTAAAATGGTTGTATCTACTCATGATGATGTCACTCTTGTAGCCGCTCTATATAATATTCACAGTTTCATATACATAAGCTACATAAAATGTAACAGAGTATTTCATAATACACGTTGAATGTTTAATGACTGAATTACAAGTCACACGGGTAACGTTGAGTTCATTCTAGGTCGACGATGTTGCTCGTTTAAAACCACGCTGTGACGTCATAGGGAAATATGGGGCTAACCAATTATTTTACAGGAACCGTGCTCAAAATATACAGGCTAGCTATCAAATGACGCACTCTGGTGTTAACTTTAGACATTAAACGGGTAAAAGCGAAAGGTGTAAATGACGGAGACGTGTTTCCTAGGTTACTTATATATTGCTGTTCTCAGAACTTAATTATCGAGCCCCGTCTGAATTGACTACTCTCTAAAAACACTAAAGGAGCTATTGGTCCATTGGAGTGAAGGAAAGTAGGACAACGCATGACAATGATGCCGATATGTACGGGCATCGGTAGTTGCAAAAGGGCTCCGTTGTCGCGTTTGTCCCCCTAGGTACATTTTTACAACTACAAGTATAGGTGCTATAGAAAATAGAACAAACACCACTCCATAGAATGTATTAATTAAATTGACATGTTTTCGTGCTCACCAATTACTTCAACAAATTAAAATGTAATTTCCTAAGTTTACCTTTATAGATATATTTTTTTACTTTTTAAGTGGGAGGCGCCCCATTGGAGGAGTAGAGGAAAGGCAGGAAAAACATCTGGATGATAAAAATGCAGACGTCTATGGGCGTTGGTAGTCGTTAAATGGCTCCAATTTCTCATTTGTCTCACTGTTAAAATAAAACCATAAGCACGGTTTTTTTTTGCTCTAAGCTTTTCAAAAGGTCAAAAATATCACCAAAAGGCACCGGCTGTTTGGTTGTCCTTTATCCTAGAAGAATCACACAAGCAAGTGTGTTTACGATCTTCATTTAAAAAAACTTTTCGCTCCATAAGAGTAGTAAAACACTGACCTAAAACCAACGTTGGATTGAGCTGACGTGATAAATAACATATGAGTTCAGACAACAGAAGGGACAGACAATAGGTGCAAAATAATATTTGGGACAAACGGATGGAGACGGAACAGGGTGGAAGCAAATATTTTTTTATGTAAATACAAACTTTAAAAGTTTTTTTTTTATTACGGTGGCATCTTTTTTTTGGACATACGAGCAAACCTACGCCCACTAACACGCTGGGATAAAAATAGATGCGTTGTAGACCCCCATCATCCCAATGGGCCACTGGATACTAAGAAACCGTAAGAAAGACGACGGCAAAGCCCTCCCTTTTTTTTTTTTTTTTTCG
>JAFELO010000685.1:7698-27653 GCA_017140195.1 Eumaeus atala | reverse complement strand
AGCGGTCCCCCTCCCCACGCTAGTGGGACGGCGCGCGCACGATGCCGTTTAATGTTACGGGACGTGTTTAGGAAAAGTTGAGCTCGTCTTTCGGTTTGGCTTGTGAGAGGAGGCCGGCCTCCTCCCCCACCCTCTGACGGGTGGGATCGATTTGCGCTTCAAATCGGCTAAAAGCCGTGATAATGATTTAAGCCCTCCCTTTAAGGCGGCGTCATGTTTGCTTTCGGAATTGGACTTTCGTTGTAGGACCGAAAAGAAAGCCAATGCGGCCTCATCCGGTTGCTATGAGTGCAAAGTCGAGTGACGAGACTAGGTTTGACTTGGCTCACTCGCAGGCGGGAGGGATTCATCCCGATCTGAGAGTTATAATAACTAATTTAACCTTAATTCTCAAGGCCGGAGTGACCGCCGCAGGTTGCTTTACCTTTGCTATATCTTAGGGATACAATCTAGTAATGGAACTACACAAATGACATGATCCACGAACTTGTTGGTCATGCCGGCCCAGGCCGGTTGTAGAAATGTTAAGTAATACCTCATTTATATACAATGTGTTATTCATAGATATATCTATATTATCTCAATGCTTTCGCATGGTGCGATGGCGCATGCAGTGCTTTGCATGTCTAACTCTGTCGGATATGTGAAACCTTCTAATATCACTAGAAGTCCAAGGTGGGCCTTGGCACCCCTTACATATATTTTACTCGCAGTCCGTCCCGGGTTCGCACGGATATTTCAATATTTTTTTAATATGTATGCATTTAATCTTTGTTTACTATAAGCATTACTCTCCCTCTTCAGAGTCGGTTCAAAACACCAAAGTGCAAAACTTTGTCAAAACTCACCAAAACAACCTCGTATTTGAACTGTATATACTGTTTCTGATTTATTTCTATTGTTACTTGGAACGGTCCTCGAAACAACAAAGTATTGGAATTTGATAAGATGAGCACTTACGATTCTAAATATTATTTAATATATCTTTGTGTTTATCGGCAATAGGATTTTAGCGCTTATAATAGTCAGTACGGAACTTCCAGTCATGATAGTTCAACGATCTCCTCCAGGCCCACGCACACAACGAGGGAGTTGGAGAGTCCCCTCGGCTAACATGATAATAATTACTTAAGCTCAACTCAAATAACTATCGGGATGCATCCTTCCTATTTGCGGGAAAGGGTGTTCCCCTATCGACCACAATCTCACCTAGACAATACACTTAGTGTCTTATAGTAACCGAAGCTGCACTGGACACTTTCGTCCACATAGAGCAGTGAAAAAACGACTGAACAGCCACTGAGAAGGCCCAAAATTGGAATTACTTCCTACTGCTCGTAATTTATAGATATTTTACTTATAGTATAGGGGGGAGGGGGGCAACGAGTAATCGTAGCCTTTTTAAAACTACCGATGCTCTTGGACATCCTCATAATTACGATGTGTTGCCCTCCTGTTCCCCTCCCCCATTGGGCCGCCGGGCCACGAAACGCGACACCCCAGATGTCACTTGTATTATATATTATCATATTAGAGCCTAAGACAAACCCCCGAATAGGGATCACATTTCCCTCAATAAGGGACACGCTGTTTAATAGAAAGTATCGTCAGTGTACTCATGAGTTACTTAATCAGGTATCGGAACTATTTCATTCAGAGCCCCGAGCCCGTGTAAAACTTACGCTAACTTTCTGAAGTACTCGATACCTGCCTAAATGTTCTCTTTGAGTTGATGTATCGTACACAAAGTACGAAAGTCGAGTACAAAAGTATCGGTATCGAAGGGAACGGAATCGATACCGCAGAGTAGTACTTTATTTATGTCCCTAATGACGCTTCACTTTCTCTTCACTTCGAACCCGCGAATGATTAAGCAAATTTCAGACTACGCTATACTCATGTGCTATATAGTATAGCAAAGGAAGGCGTATTGCTATACTACATGGCATAGCGTTTAAATTACGCTATATCTGTAGTATAATAAGCTCAGTTGTCCGCGATCTTAGAAGAGTGAGCGCTGTTGCATCACAATCAACGCAATAGCTATAATAAAAGGACGGCACGTGATATAGCAGAACATGAACTAAACGCATCTCACATCATTTTTATAGCGTTTATTGTACACCAATAATGTATTATTTTATTACAAATATAGCAAAGTACAATATGAATGTTCCCAATGTCTGGAGTGCGATATTGTCTTGCTATAAGCAATGATTTAGAAAAATACCAAGATATATAGTGAGCGTCTCAAAACCGTCCACATAAAAGATTGGCAACTATCAAATTGTGCACTTTGAAAAAATAACATAAACACATGCACGTAAGGTTGACTCTTCAAGTAAATGTGTTTAAATTTTGCACAAGTTTTAAATAGGATCTGTATTGTAAAACTCACTTAGAATACTACGCCAGGTTGACATTGCAAAGAAAAAGTTTTTGTAAAATTACGAATGCTTTAGAATGACAGTTCACTATGAAATCGTATATTTTAATTTGTGTAAATCAATGTATTTGAGCTATATACTATATGCCATTATATTATAGCGTAGTCTGAAATTAGAATATAGCATTTAAATCAAAATTGTGAAGTCCAAATGGAAATAAATCTAAAGTTTATTAACTTCCATTTGAAGTTCCATCCGGCACTAAAGGAACTTTACTATATATTCCCGCTTTTTATATACAATTATAATTATATTATATATTTTTATATATATATTATTCACAGAATTTTAGGATTAGCAATCGCTATGGGATCCAGTACTAAACTGGGTCCCAACGATGGTGAATCACACGACTTTTAATCTTTCAAGCAAAAACTATAATATAATCATCGGGTAAACAAAGTGATAAGTCGAAACCGGTCATAAATGTAAAATTAAGTGCAATTATGAAAACGCAGGGTGATGCCAATAGAATATAAACTTTATTTATATACTAGCTGTCCCGACAGACGTCGTTGTGTCATATATTGTATTTGTTGTCATTGTAACGTGTAAATATTAAAAATATTTGCAAAATAGATAGTAGCCGAATCTCAGACACACTGAATATGCATATAAAATTTAGTAAAAATCGGTAAAGCCGTTTCGGAGCCGTAAGGTAACTAACATTATGACACGTAATGTTACACGTAAGATTCAAATCGTAAATTGATAGTACATTCAATCAATTATACAATAATAGACTTAAAAAAAGGAGGAGTGGGCCTCCTTTTTTTGTCTTTTGTGTACCAAGTACCTTTTTATGTACCAGACTTGTTATGTATGCGTGTTCAATGATATAAGTATTGATGTTTTTCTATTGTCTGCATTACAACCGAATTAAACTGGGACGATCGGGGAGGTACATCTCGTTTACGTAATACCACCGTAAAATTAAGCTAAGCTGTCGCGTTTCGTGCGTGCAGATGGAGATATTTATTAGCGTCGGTAAACGTCATTTGGCTCCGATTACCCGTATATTTTTATTGTGTCGTTTTTTATGCCTTAGAGGCATAAAAAACAAAAGAATGCTTAACACTCAAAACAAATAAATTGAAAACAAAATGTCTGTCAGATGTCAGCAGGCCTGTCCTATTTTCCTGTTCGCAGCGCGATCACATGAATATTCGAACGGCTGATAATAAATTTCCCTGTTTTTTTATATTTCAACGCCATTGTTAGTATTTTGACTATTTATTTGATGTAGGAACTAAAGCGTATTTGAACTTTCCGTGTATTTTTATAGTAAAATCCATAAATATATTCACTGCTGTGTTTCACAAAATGATAGAATTATTTCTATCTATATTTTAGCTTTTTTTTCGGAGGGACCTACTACTGTTTGGCGGTGCTCGTCCAGCCTTAACAGTTCGAATGACTACGAAGGTATATTTTAGCTATAACGACCCAAACCTTTTTTATAGTTTAGGACACAAATCCAAGCATATAATGTAGATTGAGAAGGGATACCATAGGCAGTTATATGAGCGTACAAATGGGCTTGGACAAACTCCGCGCCCAGTCGGTCTCCATATGCGAGAGGCTCCTGCCAGAGCACCTGCATCGTCAGGGGACTATTCCCCGAGACATCCGCTGGTTTCATACTCCCTGGATAGCTCGGAAGACGACGAGGAGGGTGTTCCGCCTATCACGGCGTCTGAAATGGAGGCATTCTGTTCCCCCTCCGGTGTAAGAATCGCCCTCGATGGGTCCAGACGGGGTGCACGGGAGAGTGCCAGCGATTTCTCTCGTGCACCTCGGGGATAACCTCCGGGAGTAATTTGAACGTTGTCTGCGGTCTGGTCAGTTCCAGGAGGCACGGAAAGATGGTCGGCCCTGCCTGTTATTCGGCATCGTCGGAGCGGCCGGTGATGTTGCTGTACAAAACCAGGATGACCTTTAAAATGATAATAGCCTCCCGGCTAATTCGACACCTTGAGGAGGGCTCGGGACCCGGACTCACTGAGTACCAATTCAGGTTCCGGGCGTACCCTTCGACCGTCAACGCTCTCTAGCGTCTACGGGGAGGTGAAGGGTTAGGGGGAACACAGGAGCGAGGTTATGATTACAGTGTCTTTGGGCGTCGCGAGCACCTTCAATAGTCTCGCGCACGGTGTGATACGGGAGGGATTTTCGGAGTGTCCCCGCAACTAAGGAGGCTGTTGGAGGCATACCACTCCGATTGCAGAGTAGCCCTTGAGAACCGGTCGGGCTCCGTGGAGTGGCGTCAAGTCGGCTGTGGCGACCCACATGGATCGGTTCCTTGGACCAATCCAATGGGACTTTGGGTAAGACTGGGTCCTGCATGGTTGTCGCCTCTCCGAGATGATATCATCTGCTACACAGATAACACCCATTGAGCACCCCTTGTACGCAAAGCCGCGTGGCATGTTGCTGAGGCAAACTCATAGTAATTTCCCTGTCAAAGCGCTACAAATTCTTTCACTTCGAAAAATATAAATAAATCCCACATACCTCGTTATCCTTATCAGCATCCTTGATATGCTGTGCTATGAAGCGGACGCTCTGCAGCGCCGCTGCCACTTCAGGAGAAAGATGTCTCGGCAGCATGTTCTCTGATTCTGTTACTGTAGGAAAATTTACATCTTTAACACCAAAACTTGCAGATTCCTAATGGTTCAGTTATGTTATGTCACCCACGAACACTAAAGACGAATCGGACATCTGGACACGAGCAAGCAGACAATGTTATAGTCTCTATATATGAAACTATGCATGCACCCCTGTTTCGCATGGATGCAATTTAGACTGATTTATCAACGTACATCACACCCTTGTGACTAATGTTTCATTTGTATTCATTGCCATAAAATAAGTGAAATGTTAGTCTGCACTGTGCACAGTGACTGGCATGAAATTACAAGATACAGTTAGTGGTAAATAAGTAAATATTAAAGTAGAAATTTTATTGTCTTTGCTGCATTAGGGATTCTGACACTTTTTTTCGGAGGGACTACTATATGGTTGGCAGCACTTGTCCAGCCTCAACAGTTCGACTGACTAGCGAAGACTTTTGTGTCTTCAGGTTTAGGGAGACGATAGGAGGACAGACCCCCCTCTTCTTCCCGAAGACGAGAAGAGATGTACTGGGTTTATTGTGGGCCCTATAGTAATTATTTTTGGGACCGAAAAGGGGTAAGCGGCCCCCTTCCGCTAATAGTGGGACGGCGTGCGCACGATGCCGTTTAAATTGCGGTGTCGTGGATAAGGATTTTTGGGCTCGTTTAATGTTTGGCTTATCTGAGGAGGCTGGCCTCCTCACCCCCCCCCCCCAGACGGGAGGGGTTGGTTTGCGCTACAAATCAGCAAAAACCGTGTTCTGTATTTATTTATTATTATTAGAACTCCCTAAAGTCGCGATTCTAACACTAATGTCATTGAACTTGTCTACTCAGCTTATTGTTGGAGAAATCCGGTCCCGTGTGAGGTTATTGTATGAATTCAGTATAGCCGCGAGTACCACACACCCTATCGCATCGTGCACAGGACCGGTGGCACGGCGCAAATGAATTTCCTCGCGAAACCAAAAAAAAGTCTATTATAATAGACACCTTTCCTTAACCACATGGAAACGACCAACCCATCGAAAGCGAAACTACGGCAGAAATACTGTATAAATCGTACTTGTTTCATGAAATTACCTACTTTCTAATTTAACTCATACAGGGATTAGAATTATTGATGATAATGACAAATGTATACATGTCTACATCGTCCACAATATTGACATAACCAAACCGAGTTACAATTCTGTTCGAATTCGACCGAAACGATTCGCAAAGATCGATTGTACCTAGACGTTTGCAGCCAGATTTTTGAATCGATGCGGTGCCATAAGTACCTGAAGGTCGATGGTGTGGACCAGCTCCGAGCATATCGTCATCAGGGGCAGGGGACTTCCGATAGTCGCTATCGTCACCCTTTGCTCCAAATGTGTCGGTTAAGCTGTCCCTGCTAAAAAACATCATGTCATTACAATTTTCTTTTGCGCTATAAATTCTGGAGGAAAGTTCAGTAATAGTAATTGTAGAAAAAAACATTTATCTCCCTTTGTAATAACAAAAGATGGTTATGTTGGCCAACAGTATATTTGTCGTGGCGCGTTTCATTTTAAATAAGGAAAATTATTTGCTAGAAATATTACTAAAACGAAAGGAAATAGCCAAGCAGCCGCAGTACAATCTATGTTACACTCATTGAGAGTTTTGGTGCAATGGGGCCGATCGTATAAGTTGATATTAGTCTGGTTTTTTTCTATCGTTTTACAATATTTTTTTAATTTCACATCAGCTTTGTCGAGTATGTAACACCTCAAACTGTATGCCAGGAGTCTTCCTTTATTAAGAATCTATGCGTTTCTCCGTCTCTCCACCGCCCTGCCGTTCTTTGCCATCCAGATTGAGGCTTCAAACAACTTACACCAAAGTTATGCTCTCCGTAAAATAACACCCTCTTACGGTGCACGATCATGCCTATGCATGAGATACGCTATGATATGAGAGCTCTAGAGTATATCTATATTTTAGAGCTCGTGTACAAATTTGCTAAATTATCAATTTATATAGAATCCCATATTATCCCCAAGTCCCTAGGGCTACCTAGGGACTCGATTTTTGCAGTTTGAGGGGGGAAACTAACTAAATTCTCTCCTCTACACCAATGTGCCATTAGAAATTCACAAACCAGTCGAAACGTGTTTGCATAGCTGCCCTTTAAAACGTATCATATCACGACCTATACGTCATCACGTCATATAAGTCCAATTCGATGGCTGCGAAATACCTCTTGCGAAATTTTAAGTCATCATCACTACGAACATTGAAACTGATGCTTCCCAAGTTCACGCACGCCTCTTCTCCTTCATTCGCAATTTCTTTGACAATTACATCGGAATCGGCAATAAAAACTAATTACGATTTCATGAACGTATGAGACTCATCATTATCCATATTATCGTCTGTGTTGAATTTCAATCTCGTGAGAGTCATTAAATATACATTAAAGTACTTATATTATGTCACACTGTTCCTTACGGGGGGCGGAGGGAACCGAGTGCCAAAAGATAACGAGCATCATATATTTATCTTTCTCTATGCATAACTAATACAACACGCCAGTTGCGAAGACGAGACACCACCTTTGGACAGTGCCCGATCAATTTGATCACGGTATGTCAGTCTTGGTACCAGATTTAAAGTAAAGCTATCCGTGTAACAAATCTGGATGAAGAGACATTAATAAAAAAAATATCGGTCCCAAAAGAATGTGCCTGAGTTAAGCAAGCTGCAAATATAGCAAACATAACGACATTAAAATCCTTCATTGATTTATTCCAATTTCAAAGAATGAGTTGCATAGAAATGCAGGCAAAAACATATTAAATAAACTCACATATAGACTTGAACACATTAACTATTTCAACAGTCGCGGTCATAAAATAGTATAATGAGATGGTTTGATTAAGTTGCGAATAAATGAAACGAATAGACCGGGTCATAAAAAGGGCAAATCAAAATTCAGCAATCGTAAAAAAAGATAAAATACAAAAGATAGAAACTGTGTGAAATTTATGTGAGGTTAATAGCAAATATAATGACATTCATATCCAACAGCCAGCTATTATTACATCATGATATCCTGTAACCAGAAGTGGTTTTGGTCAATACAACGACAATGAATTTTTACAGAAATACAGCAGTCTCATTGCCTACTTTTAAATAGTTCGATCAGTAGTCTAGGCCTCTAAATAGGCTAGATTATCTTAATATTTCTAATCATATAGTTGATTGAATACAAATCACTTATTGATGGAAATTGGATGCAGATATTTTATTTATTCGTTTTTTTTTTCTTTTTTATTAATTGTCCATGGTTCTTTTTCGTACTGGAAACTTGTAGAGCAACTGCAAAGAGAAGCCCAACACAGTTTCATCTGAGTACTATTCCGCCGACGAGACTAGGTTTAGGGTCTCCGGCAGATAGGAGAGTTGCATCCCGACATGAGCACGTTTATAATACCTAATTTAACTATTTTTGTCATGACCGGAGAGACCGCGCGGCCTCGCATCTTCATTTTTCATTGAAAGAGGCCTGTGTCCAGCAGTGGACAGATGAAGGATGATAATGATGATGGTGATGATGAGACATAAAATATATCTACGTCCTAACAGGCGACTAGGCTGGTTAAAATAATAGTGGTTACCATATTCGGTATACCTTCGGTTCAACCATATTTTAGGTTAGAACTAATTGCATTTACGAGATGTATTAGCATGAGGCATTTGAGTTCACTCGACTCACAGTCCAAGGTATGTAGCTTGTGTCATTCCTTAGATCGAATATAAAAATAAAAAGTCTATCGTCCAAATACTACCAATTATTTCTTATCGTACAAAGACAATGGATAAATTGGATGACATTGCAGTGAAAGTGCAATTTTCCGGCTCATAGGAACAGAACAGAACGCAAAAACTTGTTCAAAAATATATTTAGCACTGAAACAAAATTTTAACAAAGATAACAAACACAACGTTCCCGTTTCCAAAACAAAGTAGTGAGAATGTTGATTGTATTAAAGAGAATAAATATCGACAATGTTAAATTTTTCACTGGAGATTGGGAAACGAGCAGATTGCGTGAAATTGAATCGTCCGCCCAGACGCGCGGTTGGAACGCCTCAATCAAAAGACTTTCATACAAAAGGAACAAGAATTAAAAGAATTACTTAGAAATCTTTGCATCATATTTTCCGTTCTCTTTTACTTTTCAGTGTTACATTAGATGTCCATTTTATAACTTATTAGATTAGCAATATTCTTTGATATTTACTGTTACAAATGTGTACTTTGTTAATACTATGGGTTTCTTTATTCATGGGGTTTTCTTGATTTTGTAATGTATTACGAATACACTTTGAAGCAGTTAGAAAAGATTCAATAAATACTCAGATAGGATCAACAATTATTTTACGAGCTCTTGCTCGCATTGATCCTATATTATATTAAAAAATACTATTATTTTAAATTTTAGTAACACTACGTGGAAAATGACACAATAAAAAGGACTCGAAATAACGCTCGTCTGGTGTGCTACCCACATCGGTTTAAACTTGTCACGTTAAAACCAATTAACACCCGGCTCAAAATTTACGAAATTCGCATCGAATGTGTCGAATGTCCTTAAGGATTTTCGCTGTTTATTATTGTGATTTCATTAATTGCACTATATCATACTTTGCAACTGGAGAACATTAAAAAAAATTAAAGTACTTTTGTTACTCGATTTTTAAATTAATTTCATAGAAGTTTTTTTATATATAATAGGGGGTTAAACGAGAAATAGGAGCCTTTTTAAGACTACCAACGCCCATGAACATCCACATAATTACTATGGCGATACGTTGCCCTCCCTTCCCGCTCCCAATGAGCCACTGTCTACTCGCAAACCGCACGAAACGCTACACTGAAGATGTCACTTTACGGCAATTTTCTTAAACGTAGAGATACAAAAATAGAATTGCGCCTACTAAGAAGGACAGGAATCAACTGTCACTGACCTCCACTCACTCTCTCAACTGATACTCACCTCATCTCCAGTTCGTTTGTGTATCCATTAGAAACAAACGTATCGTCATAGTCTGGAAGTGAGTACTTAGTCCTTCTCATCATCAGAAGCTTCGGCATCAGCTGTAGGAACAGCTTTTTCATCCATGGTGACATTGTATGTGTTGATGGTGACCTGAGTTTCATAAGTTCCATTAGTAAAAAATATATTTCACAATTTATACTAAACACTATAGAATGTGTAGAAAATAATTTTCACTATATTCAAATAGTTATAAACGAGAAAAAAATGGTAATTTAAACACACTATAGGAAATCTAACAACAGAAATAGATATTGCTTTATAAAATTTATTTCATACAATCGAATGGTGATGCAGATAATATGTGGCTTATATAATGTTAGATAATAATCCTGACATTGAATTTATATGTGGGCTTCATAATATTTACATATATAAGCGAAATATCACTCGCGGATTGATCACGGAATCTCAGAAACACTGCCAAACTTGAATTTTGAGAGCTAGGTTAATTTTAGGGCGCTGACTGAATCAGTCACAATAGCTAAGAACGAATTATACGAAACTCTAGCATAAGGGTGCATTTTTGGGGTGGAGTACGCGAGTGACCGCGTGGCACTGAGATTATTATATATAATCCTTACATCGAATTTAACCAATGACAGCCACATAACGGGCTGATGATGATATTCGATCGTTAAGAATGCATTGAAAGCATATAGTTACGTCACTATATCCCATATTTCAATACAACGTTCTATTATCGAATCTACATTGTTAAAATGGGCGTATGTGATTTACGTTAGCTGCATGCTTGAAAATTTCGTGATATATCTGTTGTGTGTTCGCCGAGGCAATTTCAGCAAGTATCGAACTTTACGAACTCTATAATAAGTCTATTGTATTCTTTATCTTTGTTTTTGCACTTCTACTCGGGAACAAATTTCAAATCTCTAGGAGATAGGTTGTAGACTTTTTAAAGATGGCGGTTTTTTAAAGATGGCTATTTTTATGCATGAAGAATGGTTTATATACCCATTTATGTGTGTGAATCACTTGTCATTATATGTGTAGTTCCAATTACGACAAATTTGTGAATGACTCACCATGTTCTAAGTTCTTGGGACTATATTGCCGCTTAGGCTGTTTTTTTTTTTTCATTCTACTAAAAAAGAATAGTAAATATATCGAAGATATAATTATTCATTCCAAATAAATTCAAATGTACAAACACGAGTTTTTTTTTTCAGTTTAGGATTTTTTAGTGATTACCAACGCCCATAGACATCCCCCACACAATTGCTACTCAGAAGTGTTCCCTTCTATCCCGGCTCTTCCTCCCAATGAGCCATCGGAAATTCACTAACCGTACGAAACTCTTCAGCAACGCTTTCATTTGGTCGTGGTATCAAGTGAGCAAGAGGTTCCTCCCCAATTGTACCTGCCCAGTTCGACTGCAATACAGCATGGCTTTTTTTTATAGAATAGGGGAGCAAACTAGCAATTGGAGCCTTTTCACAATTACCGCCGCCCGACGCCCATGAACAAACACATAACTACTCTGCCGATGCGTTGCACTCCTTCGCNNCCCCCCCCCCCCCCCCCCCCCAATGTGCCACCGACTACTCACAAACAGCTCGAAACGCGACACTAAAGATGTCACTTTACAGCGGCATTATATGACCGAGAGGTACCTCCCCGGTCGTGCACGCCGAATTTCGTTGCATTGGAGGATGTAGAGCCATGCACTATGCATGGCATTACCCCTTCCTGGCTGACCTTTATTCTATTTTACATTATGATACTCTCGGTAAAAGTAATTTAATCATCACCGTTATCGACAAAATCTATATGCTCGTATCTATCAAATTTCCTTTATTTAATTTGTCTTAGCTTACTTTCACATTAAAGTTGTATGTAACTAAATTATCCATCATATATCATCAACAATGTATGCTTGAATCATATTTTAGACAACAGTTTTCTCTTCGTATGTGTCTATGATCAACGTTGTATTTCTCTAGTCTGTGATTTACAGGTAATATCTGCGAGAGACTATAAATACTCCACGGTTATATCTATCTGCACTGATTTTTTCCACGATGATTTAGATCGTAACCTCTAAGTGCAGTTTGTATACTAATGGTCCAGGCCGTACTTCACCACAGCGACTTGTTATGAGATCAGAGCGTCTATATTGTGCTCTCAGGTGACTGTCATAGCCATTTTATTCTTCGAAGCGTGCGGCCTCATATGTCGCAAGCCTGCCCCCCTCGGACGTAGTTGTATTGAATCGCTGCAGGTGGTAGGGCCTTGAGCTCCACACCCACTTGCAATCATGGTTAATTTTGTTTAAGACTGTCCTTTTTCCTTTCTCTAATTAAAATAATATTTCAATATATTTTTTGCCCATCCAAAGGATTTTTTGTATAATGTTAATATATGTATAATTATAATTAATGTTGTACTTATGATTAACCATAAATGAGACGTGGCGAGAAAGGAATGAATAATCACGTTCAAAGACTTGATAAATACTAAATGTGTTTTATTGTAATGCCTCATTTTAGAAAGCAAAGAAAAAAGATCCTCATTAGACCGCGATTTAAATCAGCACAGGAACTACACATTAAATTATAATTTATAAAACGCAATTATAATATACAATAAATATAATCTCGCGTATTATAATAATACGCGAGATATTTACAAGTCTATTGATATCGATCGATGCATTTGAGCTGTGTCTAATTTGGGTGGGTTTTGTCATTGTTGAACACCAAGGTAGAATTTATTTATATGTATACAAATTAAATTGCTTATAATTAATAAAACTTAAATAATACCAGCTTACCTTCCTATTTTCCTGTTCATATCTAAAATTGTTTACACTCAGTGATTATTGCTACAGTTTGAGCTAAAAATACAGAGGAAGAATAAAATAAATGGAAGATAGAAATCAAAGAGAACACTACTGATTTTGGCAAGTCAACACTCACCTAAAATGTACGTTTAGAACGCACACCGTCATCCAAACGCTAAGCGATACCAATATCATTGTGAACAGCAAATATTTCCCTAAAAGTGGGATCGCTAGAGACGTTGGAGGTATAATTTCGGCCATTAACAGGAAAAACACTGTCAGCGATACCAGAATTGAGATGCTTAACGATATCTACGAGAGAGAAAGAAATACATATAGATTACCTGAAATGGACGTTTACAATGCAAACAGTGACCCAAACGCTGAGCGAGACGAGAATCATTGTAAATAGTAGATATTTCCCAAGCAAAGGGATCGCCAAGGACGTTGGCGGGATGATCTCAGCCAGACCAAGGAAGAACACAGTGAGGGACACCAGGATGGAGATGCAGAGCGATATCTAAAGGAAAGAAGTCCTTTTTGAGTATATTGTTAGCAAAGTAGCTTTAGATGAGAAAAGTCTTTCCACTAGTATGATAAAATATAATACAAATTTTGCGACTGTCGCCTTAAATAAACGCATTGAAATTTAGACCTACTCAAACAGAAGTTTTAGTGCTGATGCACATATTTTCTTGGCATACTATGTGTTTGTTCTATAATTTGCTGTCATAAATAATCAAATTAAAATCTGATCTTGAATTGGTCTATAAAGTCGCCTAATTTGTATTACAGTTGATTACGATTTATTTTAAAATTTCAATCGAACAAAATCAAATAATAAGTTAAGGAGCCGCATTTAGTAAATAAAAGAACGCAAAAAATATTTTTGTTTTTTTGTAAAATAATGTGCTATTGCCAATTTTCGTGCAGATCTTAACTCATACTGGCAGAAAGACAAATATTGTAAGCAAGCGATGTCAGATACTTATAATAGTCACATCCACACATCTAAAAAATGAATCAAAAAAGACCATAGTTGTGATTGAGAGCTGTATGTAATTGGATGATTGGATCTGTGGATGATTGGATGGATACATGGAGTTCATAAATGCACGTAGCAGGAGCAATTCCACTCTCGATAGTGTTTATAAAAGTTGATATATTAGTCTTTTCATACACTCAACATTCAGCATCATCATTATTAGAGTTGTATTATTACAATCAAAATCAAATTATTAGGTGGTTTAACCATTGTAAGAGTTACTGTTTACTGTTATTTGATTGTGTTAAACATTCCAATTTCGAAACCTAATTTAGATACACAAGAGCTTAACTAGGTTCAAAGAGTTAAGAAGCTATCCAACACTGGTTCATATCAATATATATTATAAATGCTAACAATATGAAACTAAATTTTACACTAAATAGAATTAATAGCAATAAAATGTGTTTTTAACATTTACAAGAAAATTAATCATTTAAGAAATTCACTCGCCACCAATTAATTGCAAATGAACTGGTATTCCCTCGCATGGGATGACAGAGGTGATGATAAAATGACTTAATTTCTATTTAATCGAGAGTGGATAATGGATGTGAAGACATAATGGAACACAATAAACGTGAATGTAAAAAGTTAGATTTGATCGGAAATACGAGCTAATTATACACAGATAAGATAATCTTCAATCATTCTGTCAATAAAAAAAAGCTTTTAATTTTAACCAAATATACTTATGTTTCTGATTGAATACTTTTTTAATTACTTTAAAAATCCTCATATGCAGTAGTTATGATCTTAGTTTTGTATATGTTTTAATAGTTATCGGACTACACTGCTAACTGTAAATTTGCTTATTGAATCGATATTACTGTGATTATAATGATGTTTCTAGTATCTAAAAACACATATTAAGCTTCAGATTTTCCATGCAAATTATGATACTTATTCACCTTCCAATTTTTATGTATGGATGAGATTATATTCAATTCATATTCGTTAAATTTTAGCTAATGTTAAAAGCAACAAATTATATTCTTTCTTACACTATTATAAATATAGTGATATCTGATATCATACACAGATATCTTTAAAAATGATATTTCTGTAGTCATACTACATAACTTTTTATTTACATTTTTAAAGTTATATGTAAGGCCATTGATAGAAAGCCTGTATGGAAAGAGGCATTTTACTGATTTCGTAGCTAGATTAGTGCCACAATGCATTTAATACAATACCTGCCTTTAGACTTCGGTAGTTATTTGTTATTTTGACCTTTTTTTTTAAACTCGGAGTGGAGTAGTCATGCATGGTGGAATAATCACGAAAGAGTTGGAAATTTGGGAGATAAACTGTTTCTAACAAACAAGATAAGCAAACGTATTTGGGGAGACACTTCAGGTGCAAGCGTGTTTACTATACCTTTTCACCGGAATCTGATGGTAAATAGAATACGAGGACGGTTAAAAATGTCAACCCAACGCATGGAATGATCAGATTTACTGTATAGAAAAGTGTTTTCCTTCGCATAGTTAGTTTAAATGTTATATCTGAAACAAGGACAAACTATTTAAGAATTGTAAAAGAATTACAACACATTTTTAGCAGAATGATGAGTTTTTTCTGTTTTCTTTAAGAAGCCAAGAGTGCCATTAGCATTTTCCAGCCAAATTTTAGTCACGACGAAATATTTCGTCAAGTGATTTGTCATTTCGTCAATTGGCTCCGCATTTCGCATTTATCACATGAAGGGAAGGTAAAAATATGAATAACCTATATGCCTATTTCCTGGATGTCTAGATATTTCTAAACCAGTAAAAATCATTTCACTTCCACTAAAGTAAAAAACTTTAAAAGGTAACGCATTGTTGCATTGCAAGAGAACGCAAGGTAGCGTGGGGCACTAGTTATCTTTTTTTTTTGTAGAATAGGGGGGCAAACGAGAAATCGGAGACTTTTTACGACTACCGACGCCCGTGAACACTCAAATAGTGTGTTGATGCGTTGCCCTCCATCCCCCCCCTCCTCAATGGGCCACCGGCAACTCACAAACCGCACTAAAAGCGACACCGTGGGTGTCACTTTACGGTCCTATCAAGTGTTACCTCCCCGGTCGTGCCGGCCCAATTCCGTTGCATATTAGGATGTAGTGTCATGCACTATGCATGGCTACCTTCACCTATGCAGAATGGCACTAATTCTTCCTCAAATATAATGGCATGTAATTGTATGAAATGATGGATGATGTGATCCTATCATACATGTCCTATTGGATTTTTTCCATAGGTTTATCGGACCATTTCTTTGTAATAAAAATAATATTAGCAGAAACCAGACAACTCTGTATTATGTGTAAAATTAGACTTGCAGCGAATGAGGTGTGGTTTCCATCCTCGCTCATTGCCCCGTAAATTTTTGCAGGGGGTCCTTCTGCTTTTTTCAGCCCCTCTTACAAAGAGTAGATCTCGTTCCATTTGGCGTCGCCCAGGGATCACAAGGCTTTGTGGAGCCATGATACAGCTCAAAATATGGTGGTGACTAATACCAGAGTCTAGTGAAGTTATATAAGATATGTATCAAAGACTAACCTGAAAAAGGCTCGTCACAACATGGGTAGTACTCCTCATTCCTCGTGGCTGGGACCTCTAGGATATCCCACTCTACGGAGAGATAGAACTCACTGAGGTCAATGCCAACATGTACCAGGCTGCTGCCAGGTAGCTGGTCCATGTGTTTCAAATCCACCTAAAATGATCAAATATCATTAAGAGGTAGTGGCCATGTTGTATTCCAGCCATATTGGGCCGGCACGACTGGGGAGGTACCGCTCGTTTACATGATACCACCGTAAAGTGACAGCTGCACAATCGCATTTCGTGCGGTTTATAAGTAACCGATGGTCCATTGGAGGGGAGATGGAAGAGAGAACAGCGCATCTGCATGGCAATTTTACAGATGTTTGCGGGCGTCTGTAGTCATAAGAAGATTTAAAAAAAAAGTACCTTCACGACTATTATCCCCGAAGACGTAGACACATCCACAACTCGTAAGGCGTATTTCTTAATTATTATAAAAAAATACAAGGTTAATGTAATTTGCATCTAACATTAATATATTAAGACTATGTTTTTTCGCGCTTGCATGCAGGCACCCACCGGTGTCGTACCCGCATGATACCACCACATGCATGACAATTATGCGGATGTATATATGTGTCAGATGTCGTCATAATACTCCTCCTCGTATGCCTCCTCCTACACTAACTGAAGCTGAAATACCTGAGCTCCATTATAAGTCCAGGAGCCAAACTTCATAAAACACGTCTGTTCATCAAAGGGGAAGTATTCGACGTTGATTTCACAGGAGGACTTGTATATCGCTGGCGGTTTCCAGTTCACCTCTCCGGTGTACTTCAATGTTGCTTTCGTCATCAGTGTCACCTGAAACACGCATCTTATTCATCATTGTCTGTTTTAGCTGCGTAAAATCTATACAAATTATAAAACAAAGTCCCCACAGGCTGTCTGCCTGTAGTTGTCTCAGAGTACCGAACGGATATTCATACGGTTTTCACCCTTGGACAAGCCGGATCCGGGAGAGTTTTAATGTTAACAGACCAAGTCGGGACGGATCGCTGGCTTATAATTAGGGAGAAATTACCTGTCTCGGGATAAAAATAATTCTTATATTAGTCCCAATTATGATCTATAGCAATAACTTTAGTACGTAATTTTTGTATAAGAATGATCAAACAAAATGGATTATATTCAAAATTTCGCATTTATTACTTACTACAGCAGGGAAAAACTATAAATTAAAAAGTACTGGTGACGCGATAGCACTGTCATTTATATATAGCTTTTTGAGTATTTACCTGCGTAAATACTTGTTTGCTCAGACTGAGAATGTATTTAACTAAGTTACGGTGGGTCCATTTCATTATACGGGCATAATACCACAGTTCATATATCATCTTTATGTGTCAGTTCGAAGGACAGAGCTAAGACGACATATGCTCTGAAGACTAGAGCAGCAACAAACAATTGTATTTTATCACAGGGAGAAGACAAACGAACCGTCATACCGGCGACCATGTGCATGCTCACGATTGCAGGTGTCTGAGACCCAGTGGAAACACACAAATCGCACGAAATCATAAAAGCTACCCATGTCGTGACGTGTCGTGTCATTATACATGTTTGCAGTACGAGGTGGCGGCCTGTTGATTTATAGCTGAATTAGACCGGCATAACTGGGGTACATCTAGCTCGCATGACAGCGCCGATTGACAGTCCACTTTCGCGATTCATGTGATTTATGAGTAGCTGGTAGTCCATAGTAGGGGAGGAAAAAAGGTTGGCAAAACATGACAATAATTCAGATGTCGATGGCCGTCAGCATTCGTAACATTGGTGGGAAGAACGCAAGAATGGCAAAACGGAATGACAATGCAGTAGCCGTCAGCTGTCATGAGAAGGCTCTAAATGCTCGTTACCATCCCATGTTGTGTTTAAAAAAATAACTGACCTCATAGTTTCCATCCCAGTTGTTGTACAGGACGATGTCCGGCAGCCACAGGTGTTCCGAGGGCACGTACAACATCTCCACGCCGCCGTATTCCTCCGGGTTCCATTGCAGCTTGTAGTCGAACCATTTCTGAAATGACGAGTACGATTTTGTTAAACAAGGATACTTTTAGATTTCGCTGCGGAGGATAGTATTTTTCATACATTTTCCTGTACGAACTTGTATATAACAATATATGTGCGTGTATCTATGTACCCTGATGCAGTGGTAGATTTGTCTTAGAGTACATTTAAAAAATATCGTGTTAAGCAAATATCTTCTACGGGGGCCATATTTATAAAGACTAGACAATGGGACACATTATAGTGCACTAGTGCGTGCGCAGACACAAGGATAATATTTATCATTGTCTTTGTTCATCACTTTCAGCTGATCCCTTTGGAACCACAGTTTTTTTTTTTGCAGCACAAAAATTATTAATTAACCCCCAGTTCGGAAAGTCTGTTCTAATAATATAAGATTGGTTAGTTTGCTTGTCTGTTCTAACGCACTAATCTCAGGAAGTACTTGCCCGAATTGAAAATATCGTTTTGTGTTGAATATTCCTTTTATGAGGGAAGGTTACAGGCTATATACCGTGACGCTATACCTAATAGAACCGTAGTTACTCGGATGAAACCGCAGGGTGCTGCTAGTGTCTTGTCATGTGAGAGAACGACCGATTTTATTCCCCTATGATTTCTGATAAGTTTATACGTGGCATGTGTTATTTATGACTCTTCAACCAATGCGCCAATGCTAACGACAAGTTGACGGTAGCTCAACGGGCTATTGAACGTGCAACGTTGGGTGTTCCACTGTCCGATAGGATTCGTAATGAAATCATAAAGCAAAGAACTAAAGTATCCGATATCACGCGACGAATACAAACGAGAAACAAAGCTCGCTGAAGTGGCAATGGGCACACTCAGAAGAACAGATGCCAGATGGGCTAGTAAGGTTCTGAAGTGGAGGGCACGTTTGGGAAGACGAAATGTTGATCGACCGTTCACCAGGTGGGAAGACGATCTCCGCGCAGTAGCCGGTCCGGGATGGAAAGGCGAATATCGGACTATCCACAGATGAACGGAATTATAAAGCTACCTGCTCGACCCACAAGTTGGTCGTCATAACTTGATTCTTCAGGTTGACTTCCATCAACTGGGACAGCTTCAGCCCCAGGCGGACGGTCAGTATGTCGCTCACGTTCATCACGGGGCGTATCAGACGGTTGTAGTTGCTGAGCAGATCATCGTACAAGCGCTTCACGTCGGGGTTCGCTTCTAGTAGCTTTACGCCTGAAATCAATAGATCGAGCAATCGAACCTTTTTGACCACTTGACACAGACAGCACAATAATATTGTAGATACGTTAAACTTTCCCCACTTGTCCCCGAAAAATGACGCTCACAGCTGTTGCTTTTCGGCA